>JAODAL010000635.1:0-289667 GCA_025379985.1 Phyllomedusa bahiana | reverse complement strand
CGAATAATGAGCTTTTTTTGAGTGTCAGGACACCCCTTCAGGCGTATATACTTAGAGTGTTATTGTGACAGTGGAAGCCAGGTATATGTGGATCCCCTGGGTCACCACGAGAGCTAGTGTAAATGCAGACCACACCAGGGAGCAGGGTCTAACGGGCCCCCAGTCTTCACCGCAGCTCGTCACAAGGACGGACAGACTTCTCTGCGGAGAGCCCCCAGGTCGTTACCCCTTGCGTGGCTACTCATGGTGACCGTCAAAGTGCCGTACGGAGAACAGCGGGAACAGGCAGAGGTGCAGGGTCACTGGCAGGTGCACCTAAGCAGAGTCTCAGGCAGGAAGCAGACTGGTGTAGCCGCACGTAACAGGCTGGTGTAACGATACATAGCAGCCATGCAGAAACATACTGGCATAAAGCAGGAACCAGGACATCTATAAACGCAGGCAACCAGAGGTCAGGAGTAATGTGAGAACATCAACCAACTGACCCAGAGCACAGGCAGGAAGTTCCTTATGTCCCAGGTGGTGAGGGTCATTATCCTGGCAAGCCGGCGTCCGGGCGCCCTAAGAAGGGCGTGTGCATGCGGGATGCCTGCTGGAGAGAGGACCGGAGCAGGAGTGAAGACAGGTGAGTACAGACAAGCGGGGAGAGCCAGGGCCGTAACAGGGACCGTTCTGGAACGGGGACCGCGGCATAGAGCGTGACAGTTATCTCTTTTGTTGAAGATATACCATATTGTCTTCACCTGCTTGTAGGAAAGGTGGTTATAGAATAAGGGTTGTATTTGTGTTGCATTTCCTTGCAATTCTGTGAGATTTCTTAAAACACAAGAAGAAGAGTCTGCTGCTCATGTGTCGGTTGTTTGTGACAGCTAATGCTGTCAGTGTCTGGGATTGAAGATAACTTTGATTCCGAGTGTTTGATGTGGTTGTACGGTTTAAATATAAATTAAATAACAGCCTGCTGGTGCCAAATAAAGTAAATAAAAAGCTATACTCGCCTTTCTCTGCTCCAGATTGGTTGCAGCAGTCATATGCCTCTGCTTACATCACCTGTAGCCAGTCAGCAGTCTCAACAGTGACGTCCTGTTCAGAAGAGAACGGTAGGTAAACAGGAGACTGAGGAGAGCCAGCGCTGGAACAGAGTTGAGGACTAAAAGGAGTATAGTTTCTTTTTAGTTTATATGGCATTAGTAGTAGTTGTCTCACTACATTGATTCATTCTGTTTTCTTGGTTTTATTTTGAATTCAGGGGCGTGTTTACTGGCTTCTACTAGGCTGCAGTAGAAGCCAGGTCTGTAGCTATAGCAACCAGTGCTGGGAGCCTATCATGAAAGATTGAACAGGTCTGTAGCTATAGCGACCTGAGGAGCTGATGCAGCCCATACAAGAGGGGATATCTAGGAATAGGTTAATTAAACTGTTAATGGACATATAGTGCAAAGTGACTTGTTTTTGCAAGATCTTTAATATAAAAAGCAATCCTTGTAGTGAGACAACCCCTCTAAGCTAATTTCTTGCTATTATAAGTGTTACCCTGGCATCTAATACCATTCCTATTATATCCTGCTAGACAAAAGAGGATTGAACTGGACATACAGGGTGACATGTATGAACGGGGCTGCAGCAGATATCTGGCGTCTTTTCAGCCCGATATCAGGCGCAGCCCCGTTCATACATTTTTAAATCTCCACGCACTAGAACCGTAGCGAAGAGCAGGTTCATAAATCAGGCGCATTCTGTGCCAGTATAATGCGCATGAAATTTGATGTGTTAACACCAAATTTCATGCATGCCGCCCACAATCTTCTTGTGCAGGCTCTCAGCCAAGCATGTGTGAGCAGAGGGGTTGATATGTCAAGATATACATTTACTTGTTCTGGTACCTTTCATGTTCCTCTTGCTAAGTGTAGCATTGAGTTGTTTGTCTTTTTTTCCATATGATATTAAAAGAACATCATATTTTGCAGCCCTTCCATTTCTTCCGATTAACCCTTGCAAACTGGAACTCAATAGGCTTTGGGTTTGGAGTTCACAGCCCTAAGTGGACGTTGCCGGCTGATCAGGGCCGTTACTGGGGCACGGTTAAAATCTACCAGGATCAAGAGAGAAAAGGTTGGCAAGTATGAGTACCATGTATGTCTGACTTTTTTTATACAACCTAAAAAAACAGGCGGCTATAACAATCAGTAGAAAACATGGCAGAAGAGCAAATCTGCATGGTTCACCACTGTATCACAGCCATACTGTCCAGCCTATGCAATGTCTGACTCTGCTTATTTTGTAACTGAAAATAGTCTACATAGATATAAATAATGGGATGCTAGAAACTAGATTTAACTATGCTCTAAACAAACTTCTTTTCTATAATGACCTTGGGTCAAAGGGGTTCTCTCACTACATTGATTCATCTTACCCTAGTCCTGTTTTCTCGGTTTCATTTTTTAATTCAGTGTTTACTGGCTTTACTGGCTACTACTGGCCTGCAGTGATGAGCTGCTGAGGACACCAGGTCTGTAGCCATAGCGACCAGCACTGGCAGCCTATAAGGAGAGATCAAACAGGTCTACAGCTATAGCGACCTGAGGAACTGATACAGCCCACACTTGGGGGGATATCTAGGAATAGGTAGGACACTGTTAATGGACACATATTGCAAAATGACTTGTTTTTGCAAGATCTTTAACATGAAAAGCAATCCTTGTAGTGAGACAACCCTTGTAAGCCTGCACCAGGAATGAGCAAACATTTTGACTTTTTAATCCTGACAAAGGAATTTTGCTTTTCCTAAACCGCGGCCAGATGGCAACAGAGAATAAAATAGGAGGGGCAGTAATAACACTGATAATACATTTTATGCCAAATTTAAGTCATTTTAGAGAGTAACTATCTCGCAAACAGAAAGCCAGCACCATACATAATCTGCTGCTATTTCTGTAGCTAAATTCCAGCTGAAAGAATTGCAACATCAGGCCAACACTGACTTTAGACACCATGTTTATTTTACGCATTGAGCTCTGAAAAGAAAGATCTTGATTAGGTTGTTTATGCTACCCTACCTGAGAGCAGGATATGATAGAGGGAGAGGAGCTGAGCTCTGTGATATATAGGGTTATATGATAGATGAGCAGAGCTCTGTGATATATAGGGTTATATGATAGAGGAAAGAAGCTGAGCTCTGTGATACATAGGGGTTATATGATAGAGGGAGAGAAGCTGAGCTTTGTGATATATAGGGGTTATATGATAGAGGAGAGAAGCTGAGCTCTGTGATATATAGGGTTATATGATAGAGGGAGAGAAGCTGAGCTCTGGGACATATAGGGTTATATGATAGAAGAGAGAAGATGAGCTCAGTGATATATAGGGTTATATGATAGAGGAGAGAAGCTGAGCTCTGTGATATATAGGGTTATATGATAGAGGAGAGAAGCTGAGCTCTGTGATATATAGGATTATATGATGGAGAGAAACTGAGCTCTGTGATATATAGGTTTACATTGTTTAGAGGAAATAGAAGAGATAGGCAGCTCACCTTGTTATGATAAATCACATAGACTTGTATTGATGCTGTGCTTCACTCCGTGCTCATGACACGCTGCATGCATGAAGTCCAATAGAAAAGATGGATGAGCACCAGCAAAAGTTGTAGATAAAATATCAAAAATGTATTGTAGAAGTTCCGTAAAACGGCCACAAACAAGCCACACAAAATAACCGTGTGCACACACTAAAGAATCAGAGGGGTGGTCAGCTGACGCGTTTCGGGCTCAATTCAGCCCTTAGTCATAGCTGGGTAACCAAGGTATTAACACCCTTTTATAGTGCACCAACATTTCTAATACACAAAAGAATATAAAATTATTATACACACCTGAGACGCCATGCCTGTGGTCCATGCGCTTCTATCATGGCAACCACATGAAACCCGTCCGGCCAACAACCGGAAGTGGACGCAAGGGATCCTGCGTTCCAAAAACCGGAAATGGCGTTGTGAGGGAGAACCAACCAACGAGATGAATTGTTCAGAAGGGACACACGTCACAGGAAGTGATCAGTGCAGCTCGACTGTACAAAACCAAGCGTACTAAGACCGGAAGCCGGAAGCACAAACACCGGGTCGTGCGTTCCAAGCTCCGGAATTGACGCAATACGATGGGCGGACGGCAAGTGTGTTGCCATGGTAGCGCATACGATGTAGTAATCAAAAAAATGTAAGTACAAAAAACTATTAATAAACAATTAACACATTCATGAAAACATTAATGCTGTACGTACACGGTATACATGGAACGCAGGCAGAGGGTGGTGTGGTAAAATACTATGTTAATAGATGGTATACATAGAAAAAAATGATGACTACAGATTTTTGCAAAGAACATGTATAAAAAGTTAGTACAAAGCACAAGAAAGACGAACTAAGCTAAAGGTGATACATAACATCTCTGCGCATATTTAGCCCTTTTGGATGAATGCTGTTCAAAGCTAGGATCCAATACGCCTCCCTATCTCGCAATAGATATTCCCTGTCACCGCCCCGTGTGGGTTTACGTACACTCACCGGCCACTTTATTAGGTACACCTGTCCAACTGCTCGTTAACACTTAATTTCTAATCAGCCAATCACATGGCGGCAACTCAGTGCATTTAGGCATGTAGACATGGTCAAGACAATCTCCTGCAGTTCAAACCGAGCATCATGTATGGGGAAGAAAGTGATTTGAGTGCCTTTGAACGTGGCATGGTTGTTGGTTCCAGAAGGGCTGGTCTGAGTATTTCAGAAACTGCTGATCTCCTGGGATTTTCACGCACAACCATCTCTAGGGGTTTACAGAGAATGGTCCGAAAAAGAAAAAACATCCAGTGAGCGGCAGTCCTGTGGGCGGAAATGCCTTGTTGATGCCAGAGGTCAAAGGAGAATGGGCAGACTGGTTCGAGCTGATAGAAAGGCAACAGTGACTCAAATAGCCACCCGTTACAACCAAGGTAGGCAGAAGAGCATCTCTGAACGCACAGTACGGTGAACTTTGAGGCAGATGGGCTACAGCAGCAGAAGACCACACCGGTGCCACTCCTTTCAGCTAAGAACAGGAAACTGAGGCTCCAATTTGCCCAAGCTCATCGAAATTGGACAGTAGAAGATTGGAAAAACATTGCCTGGTCTGATGAGTCTCGATTTCTGCTGCGACATTCGGATGGTAGGGTCAGAAATTTGGCGTCAACAACATGAAAGCATGGATCCATCCTGCCTTGTATCACGGTTCAGGCTGGTGGTGGTGGTGTCATGGTGTGGGGAATATTTTCTTGGCACTCTTTGGGCCCCTTGGTACCAATTGAGCATCGTTGCAACACCTTGTGGAATCTATGCCACGAAGAATTGAGGCAGTTCTGAAGGCAAAAGGGGGTCCAACCCGTTACTAGCATGGTGTACCTAATAAAGTGGCCGGTGAGTGTACATTCTCTATAGCTGTAACTCGTAGGCCTTGTGTTGAGGATCCATGGTTTTCTGTGAAATGCTGCGCTACATTAGATTTATTAGATTTGTTAATGTTGAAAATATCACTAAGATGTTCTAAAAATCGAGTTTTTAATCTTCTGATAGTGCTGCCTACATAAATAAGATTACAGATGGTACAAGTGATGACATAAACCACATGGTGAGAATTGCAATTCATGTAACTTCTAATTTCGTGGGGGCGTGAAAAATCAGAGTTGGAAAAATTGTGTGTGGGAAATGCAAATTTGCATGTTTTGCATGGATGTGATCCACACTTAAAAAATCCCTTGTGGCGCAACCAAGAAGCCTTATTAACACTGGTATGTACTCGATTGGGTGATAATATATCCCCAATGGTCTTAGATTTCCTTGCCACTATGTGACAACCTTTGTATAAGATGGTATCCATAATTTCATCCTCCTGTAGGATTGGTAAATATTTTAAGATAATTCGTTTAATTGTGGCAAAATGATGGTTGTAATCTAATGCCAGTACTAATTTATCTCTCTTTTTGTTTTTAGTTTGGCTGTTATTGTACACCGATTTTGTAGCCAACAAATCTTCTCTGGTACGTTCATCTACAATCCTAAAGGACCTTTTTAGTGTCCAGTCTGGATAACCTCTGGCTCTGAGTCTTTTATTAATAATGTCTCTTTCGGCTAGGAAGCTTGAAGGGAGACTACAATTACGTTTAGCCCTAATCTGCTCTCCTACCGGGATGGCCCGCTTGGTATGACTTGTATGAAAACTTTTGAAATGGAGAATGGTATTCCCCGCTAGAAATTTTTTGCGGAAGGTTTTGGTAAGTACAGCTCACAGTGAGCTTACTGGTATGTCTGGACATACTGTACTTACCAAAACCTTCCGCAAAATTACTAGCGGGAATACCATTCTCCATTTCAAAAGTTTTCATACAAGTCATACCAAGCGGGCCATCCCGGTAGGAGTGCAGATTAGGGCTAAACGCAATTGTAGTCTCCCTTCAAGCTTCCTAGCCGAAAGAGATATTATTAATAAAAGACTCAGAGCCAGAGGTTATCCTGACTGGACACTGAAAAGGGCTTCTAGGATTGTAGATGAACGTACCAGAGAAGATTTGTTGGCTACAAAATCGGTGTACAATAACAGCCAAACTAAAAACAAAAAGAGAGATAAATTAGTACTGGCATTAGATTATAACCATCATTTTGCCACAATTAAACGAATTATCTTAAAATATTTACCAATCCTACAGGAGGATAAAATTATGGATACCATTTTATACAAAGGTTGTCATATAGTGGCAAGAAAATCTAAGACCATTGGGGATATATTATCACCCAATCGAGTACATACCAGTGCAAATAGGCTTCTTGGTTGCGCCACAAGGGATTTTTTAGGTGTGGATCACATCCATGCAAAACATGCAAATTTGCATTTCCCACACATAATTTTTCCAACTCAGATTTTTCACGCCCCCATGAAATTAGAAGTTACATGAATTGCAATTCTCACCATGTGGTTTATGTCATCACTTGTACCATCTGCAATCTTATTTATGTAGGCAGCACTATCAGAAGATTAAAAACTCGATTTAAAGAACATCTCAGTGATATTTCCAACATTAACAAATCTAATAAATCTAATGTAGCGCAGCATTTCACAGAATACCATGGATCCTCAACACAAGGCCTACGAGTTACAGCTATAGAGAATGTACGTAAACCCACACGGGGCGGTGACTGGGAATATTTATTGCGAGATAGGGAGGCGTATTGGATTCTAGCTTTGAACAGCATTCATCCAAAAGGGCTAAATATGTGCAGAGATGTTATGTATCACCTTTAGCTTAGTTCGTCTTTCTTGTGCTTTGTACTAACTTTTTATACATGTTCTTTGCAAAAATCTGTAGTCATCATTTTTTTCTATGTATACCATCTATCAACATAGTATTTTACCACACCACCCTCTGCCTGCGTTCCATGTATACCGTGTACGTTTCAGCATTAATGTTTTCATGAATGTGTTAATTTTTTATAATAGTTTTTTGTACTTACATTTTTTTTGATTACTACATTGTATGCGCTACCATGGCAACACACTTGCCGTCCGCCGCCATCGTTATTGCGTCAATTCCGGAGCTTGGAACGCACGACCCGGTGTTTGTGCTTCCGGCTTCCGGGCTTAGTAAAGCTTGGTTTTGTACAGTCGAGCTGCACTGATCACTTCCTGTGACGTGTGTTCCTTCTGAACAATTCATCTCGTTGGTTGGTTCTCCCTTACAACGCCATTTCCGGTTTTTGGAACGCAGGATCCCTTGCGTCCACTTCCGGTTGTTGGCCGGACGGGTTTCATGTGGTTGCCATGATAGAAGCACATGGACCACAGGCATGGCGTCTCAGGTGTGTATAATAATTTTACATTCTCTTTTGTGTATTAGAAATGTTGGTGCACTATAAAAGGGTGTTAATACCTTGGTTACCCAGCTATGACTAAGGGCTGAATTGAGCCCGAAACGCGTCAGCTGACCACCCCTCTGATTCTTTAGTGTGTGCACACGGTTATTTTGTGTGGCTTGTTTGTGGCCGTTTTACGGAAGTTCTGCACTAAATTTTTGATTTTTTATCTACAACTTTTGCTGGTGCTCATCCATCTTTTCTATTGGATTACATTGTTTAGAGCAGGATTTCTGGAAAAAAAAAGAAAAATATTTACCGGACTCCTTAAGAGACAATAGGAATCCTGCTTAACCCGTCCACATACAGTGATTGACAGCTTTCCCTGTATTAGTGTGTATACAGAGCTAACTATCAGTATGTGGGTGGGGTCAGCAGTACTTTCAATTTCACTTTCACAGATTTCCTCTGCTTTTTACTCGACAGGAAAAGACAGACAGTAAGCCCTAGTGCTGGGCCCCTAAAACTGTCCCTGCCTACTTGCTGGCCCGACCATAAGCAGTCGGTGACGTTTCCTGTGTTGGTAAAGTGGCACAATGAACACAAGACAGACAAACACAATAAAGAAGGGTCAGGTGAAACAGGTCAAACTGGAGATAGCAAAACAGTACAAACTCAACAGGCAAAGATGGTGATCAAAAGAACAGGCAAAGAGATCAGTACACCAGTAATACGAGATAATATAAAACACCAGCTCATGCCAAAAGGGGACTATCACAAGCAATTTCCAACATGGGAAAGTCTAAAGAAATTAGACAAGATATCAGGAAGAGAATTGTGGATTTGCACAAGGCTGGATCATCCTTGGGTGCAATTTCCAGATACCTAAAAGGTGCTTTTTTAATCTAAAAAAAACCCAATTAATAGCAAGAACAAAAAAGTGGGGAAATGCCACCCAAACATACCGTTTCAGGAAGGAAAAGGGTTTCGTTTCAGGAGATTTGAAAGTGTTTGGCCCGGAAAATTGGGGCATTTCAATCCAAGAACAAAAGAAAAAAGACCTTGGGGAAGGGATGCTGGTGGAAAAGCTGGTAAGATTGAAACCAAATTTCCCATTTTTGAAAAAGTACTTTTTTAAACCATGGGCTAAAAAACCCACTCTGCCAGGAAGAACCCAAATTTACTCCAAAAGAAACTTTATAAAAGCAAAGATTAGGGTTTAAAAATTTGGAAACCACAGGAAAAAAAGACCAACTTTTTTTAAAAGGACATGTTTTTGTGGTCTGATAAAAACTAATTTTGGGAAATTTTTTTGGCCAATAAGACCATCTTTAAATGTTTTGGGGGAAAAAAGGGGGAGAAGTTGGGAAAAGCCAAGAACCCCAAAACCCAACTGTGAAAAACACGGGGGTGGCGGGCATAATGTTTTTTGGGGTGGTTTTGGTGCGGGGGAGGGACTGGGGCCCCTTAAACAAAATAAAGGTCATCAGGAGAAAAAAATTATGTGGCAAAAACTAAAGAAAACATCTAAAGGGAAAACAGCCGGGAAAGGGTTTAAAGTTGGGGGCAAAAAAAAAGGGCAATCCAAATGGCCCAATGACCCGCGCATACTGCCAAAACGGGTTTTACAAATTTGGCTTAGGGGGAACCAAGTAAATTTGTTTTGGACAGCCTTTCCAAAGCCCTAATTTTCAATCCAAATTGAAAAGGGATGGGAAAAAAGCTGAAAAGGAGGTCCCGAGCAAAAACCAAAACCAAATAGGGGCTCAGTTTAAAACCAGTTCTGTCAGGGGGGAATGGCCCAAAAATTCCTCCAACTTATTGTGGGGACCTTGGGGAAATTTTTAAAAAAGGAATAAACATTTGGCACAAGTCATGGGATTTTAAAAGGGCCCAATGCTACAAAAAACAAAATGAAATGTATGAAACCTTTTGACTTTGTAAGTAAACTAAAAAAAAAATTTCCCTTTTAAAAAAATTTTTTTCTCTCTCATTTTTTCTGACATTTGGAAAATTTAAAATAATTTTGGAAAATCCAAATTGACCTAAAAAGGGAAAAGGTTTATTCTAAATTTTCCTTTTAGATATTGAAAAAAACCCCTGCATTTTTTGCTTTTTTAAAGTTTTGGGAAACTTCTGGTTTAAAATGTATTTTTTATTTTATATTAAATCTTTTTATGGGCCCCTAGTAACACCAACATTTTGTTGGTGCTGGGTCTGCTGAGGAAAAAGGGGAACATGATTCGTTTTGTTTGGGGTGTGGAAAGAGGCATTTCCTGGTTTTTAAAATTAGGGGGGCATGAAAGGGAACCCCCCTTTCACTATTTTTTAAAAAAGCGCCCACCCACACCAATATAAAAGGAAAATTACAGAAAACCCGGGGGCACTTTGAAAATCGGCCTGGGGGGCGGGGGGGTGGGGGAGGGGGGGCACATTTAAAAAAACATACAAAAGCCCCTGGGGGGGGATTGCTAAGCCCCTTAACAATCCACGTGGCCTTAACAACGGGGCCAAACACCTACAAAGGAATTAACAGCCAAAAAGGGTTATACGTCCCCAGTGAAGGGGAAAAAGGGGGCCCCCCAAAAGAAAAGTTAAAAGGGTCCTCTATTTGGGGGGGTTAAAATTTTTTTTTTAAAATGTCCCCCCAGTAGGAAGGTGTGTTTTTTTAAAAAAGCCCCCCAAGCAGGGGTATTGGGGCCCGGTTATATGCCCCCAGAAAGGTATATGGGAGGTTAAAAAGGTTCCCCCAGCAGGTATAGGGGGCATTTTTAAAGGTCCCCCAGCAGGTGAAAAGGAGGTTTAAAAGTCCCCCAGCGGGTATAAAACAGGTTTATAGGCCCCCCCAGAAAGGTATAAGGGGGCATGTTTAAAGGTCCCCAAAGGTAAATAGGCAGGTTTTTGGGATCCCCCCAAGGGATTTTAGACGGGTTTAAAGGGTTTCCCCCAAAGCAGGTTTATGGGGCGGGTTATAGGTCCCCTCAGTAGGTAGATGGGTAGGTTATAGGTCCCCCAGCAGGTATATGGGCATGAAAAGGGCCCCAGAGGTATTTGGCGGTTAAGGGTCCCCACAAAATTAGACAGGTTTGGGTCACACGCAGGTATAAGGCGGGTTTAAGGGGTCCCCAGTAGGTAGATAGGCAAGTTATGGGCCCCCCGTAGGTTATAGAAAATTTATAGGTCCTCCACAACTATGGGTGGGTTTATGGGCCCCCCAGCAGGTATATAGATATCTTATAGGCCCCACAGCGGGTATATAGGGAGATCATAGCTTCCACTGCACATATATAAATAGATTATAGCTTCCACTGCACATATATAAATAGATTATAGCCCCCCCTGCACAGATATAAATAAATTTAGCCCCCCTGCAATGTATAAATGATTATAGCCCCCCTGCACAAAAGTAGTTTGCCCCCCTGCACTGTTTTAAATAATTTTTCCCCCCCCTGCACTTTTAAAAATAGATTATAGCCCCCCCTGCACATTATAAGAGATTATAGCCCCCCCTGCCATATATAAGTAGATTAAATGCCCCCTGCACTTTATATATTTGATTATAGCCCCCCTAAAATATATAATTTAATTATAGTGCCCCTGCACAGATATAAGTAGATTATATGCCCCTGACATAATAGTAGTTTATAGCCCCCCTTTCAAATTATAAAAAATTATAGCTCCCCCTGAAATTGGGGGTTATCCCCCCCGCACAAAAATAGATTATACCCCCCCCAAACCGTTATAAATAGATTATGTGCCCCTGACGATATAATAGTTATCCCCCCCCCTACCGGGGCCGTCTCTTCCATTGGGCCGGGAGGCCATTCCCCGGGGGCCCCACGATCTCAGGGGCCCTCCGGGGCACCCGCCTCCCCTGCCCATGGGCGCAGCCGGGTTGGGGCCCGCAGCGCCGGTCGGAGCGGCCGGGAGGCGGGGGTTTTTCCCCTGGCGGGCCCGGTACCGGCGCCGGCCTGTGGGCAGGTCCCCCCTTCTCCCAGGGCTGCGGGGCCGGGTCAAAACCCACCAGTACCCATCACGGCCGCCCCCTGCACCCCGGTGCGGGCAGCAGCCGAGGTAACATTGGGTCTATTGACCCGTCTGTTAGCTCCAGGAGGCCGGGGCAGGCGGCGATTTGATGACGTCATTGCGCGCCTGCTCCGCGGCCCATGCAGTCTGCTGGAAAAAGGGCCCCAACAGGCTCCCCGGACGAGAAGAGGGGGGGAAAATCCTAAGAAAGATTTTTATTTTATTTTTTAAAACTACTGCCTCCTGCCCTATACCTCCCCTGCCTGGCTATATCCCCTGCCTGGCTTAACCCGCCTGCCTCCCCATTACCCTGCCTGCCTGGCTATATCCCAGCCTGCCTGCCCATTACGGGCCCCCCTGGCTAATCCCCTGCCTGGCTATATACCCTCCCCGGGCTTATACCCTGCCCTCCCGGCTATATACCTGCCTGCCTGGCTATATCCCTGCCCTGCCTGCCCATAAACCCGCCCTCCCTGCCCATATACCTGCCCTGCCTGGCTATATCCCCTGCCCTGCTGCCCATATACACTGCCCTGCCGGGTATATCCCCTCCCCTGCCTGCCCATTTACCTGCCTGCCTGCCCATATACTCCCCCTGCCTGGCTATTACCCCCCCTGGCTATTTTCCCCTCCCCTCCCCTGCCCATATACCCCCCTCCTGGCTAATACCCTGCCCTGCCTGCCCATATCCCCTCCCTGCCGCCCATATACCTGCCCTGCCCCCCATTACCTGCCCTCTCCCCCATTTACACTCCCCCCCGGGCATTCCCCTCCCTGGTTTAATACCCCTGCCCCTCCCTCCCCAATTTTTATCCCCCTGCCGGGCTTTTATCCCCTGCCCTCCTGGTTTAAAAACCTGCCTCCCTGGTATATACCTCCCTGCCTCCCCAAATTACTGCCCCGTGGTATATACCTGCCCTGCCTGGCATATACAGCCCTGCCTGCCCATATACTGCCCTGCCTGGCTATATCCCGCCCTCCCTCCCCCAAAAAGTGCCCCTGCCGGGTTTCACTCCCCCTCCCGGCTTATACACTCCCCTCCCTGGCTATTTTTCACCCCCTCCCTGGTACATACCCCCTGCCGGGCACTAAACTCCCTGCCTGGCTAATACACTCCCCCTGCCCAAATACTGCCCCTCCCTGCCCCTATACTGCCCTGCCGGCTAATATCGGTCCTGCCGGGGGATTTAAAGGGGCCCTGCCTCCCTAATTACTAAGATGTTTTTGGGTTACATTTGCAGGGGGTGGGGGGGGGAAGGGGTTTTAGGGTGGAAAGGGGAAAAGGGGAAAAAAAGAACGATTTCAGAAAAGACTAAAAGAAGGACGCCCCGGTGAGTCCCTGGTGTCAGGGGTTATTTTTTACTATATTCGAAGTGCTGTGGTTCGGGTCATGTAATAGTGACCTGAGCGGGAAATGTTTATATTTGTTTTCTTTGAGTTTTATTTATTTATTTTTTTTTTGGGGGGGGGGGGGGGGGGTTTTTGGGTTTAGGGGAGGGGGGGCCTCAGTACACCTCTCTGCCCCGGGGGCCCATAGTGCTGTTTTAAAACGGCCCCTGCCCCCCACACATTATAAGTAGATTATAGCGCCCCCTTTATATTAACTTCACATAAAATGATTTTAGTTCCCCCCCCACATATTAAGTAGTTATAGCCCCCCCGCAATATTAATAGATTATAGCCCCCCGGCCATCATTAGGTAAAAATAGCCCCCCTGACATTTATAATTGATTTTAAAGGGCCCCTTGCATGAATAAAGCTAATTAAAAGTAATTAAAAACTGACAGCACTCACCCGAACCCCCCGCTCCCTGACGCCCTCGCTGCTCCGGGCTTTCTCTCAGCGGTGGTATCACCAGGTCGCGTGGGGAGCCGGGTGACGTAACCTTTTCCTTTTGCTGGTACCCGTGCCCATCCCGCCTGCGTCTCACCCAGGGCCGGGACAAGGCATTTTGGTGCCCTAGGGGGTACGCCAATGGGCGGCCCCCCCCCCCCCCCCCGCTCCCAAAAAAATTTCCCCCCCCCCCACACAATTTCTCACCCCTGCGCCAGGTTCCTGTCATAATTTTGGGTATCCACATGCTCCCCTCCATCTCCCCAGCAGTCATGCAAAATTTAAAATCAGCCCCGACAAAAATTTGCGTTTTTAAAATTCGCTCCCCCTCCATATGACATGAAATCCCCCCAAAATAACTCACTAAATAATCCACCGATACATGAAGCAAATCTACCGGACACTGCAATTACATTTAGTGACTCACCGGAGACATCATTTCTGATCAGCGTCGTTCACTTTCCCTTTTCTTCTCCATCCGGTTCACACCTTCATGCTGATATCTCCCGGCCAATACTCGTCCTGCAGATTTGGACACAAATATCTTAGAATCCTCACATTTCCAGTAACTCCTTAATTATAGGTATATAAGTCCCCTCAGTTAGACAGGTATATAGATATACCATCTCAGTCAGGCAGGTATATGTATATATGTCTCCTCAGTCAGACAGGTATATAGATATTGTCCCCTTAGACAGGTAGGTATATAAATATAGAGGCACTCAGGCAGGTATATAGCTATAGGGGCTCAGGCAGGTGTAGGGGGGGCCACAGGCGTATGGGGCCACAGGCAGGCGTATGGGGGCCACAGGCAGGCAGCCGTATGGGGCCACAGGCAGGCATATGGGGACTCAGGCAGGTGTATGGGGGCCACAGGCAGGCATAGGGGGCCACAGGCAGGCGTATGGGGGCCACAGGCAGGCTTTTATGGCCACAGGCAGGCGTATGGGGGCCACAGGCAGGCAAGGGGGCCACAAGCAGGCATAGGGGGGCCACAGGCAGGCTTTTATGGCCATAGGCAGGCGTATGGGGGCCACAGGGAGGCGTATGGGGGCCACAGGGAGGCGTATGGGAGCCACAGGCAGGCGTAGGGGGCCACAGGCAGGCGTATGGGGGCCACAGGCAGGCGTATGGGGGCCACAGGCATGCGTAGGGGGCCACAGGCAGGTGTATGGGGGCCACTGGCAGGCATAGGGGGCCACAGGCAGGTGTAGGGGGCCACAGGCAGGCTTTTATGGCCACAGGCAGGCGTATGGGGGCCACAGGCAGGCAAGTAAAAATAACAACATTAATACTCACCTTACCTCTGTCCCGGCCGCGCACTCCTCTTCTGTCCCGGCCGCGTGCTCCTCTTCTGTCCGACACTGGAGATGTGATGATGTCATCACGCCTCCAGCGTCGGGACGCTCCTCCGGCGCTGCTCGTCATCATCGCGACGCTGCCAGCTGAGCCGCACGGGGCCGCCGGGTCCTCATAGCGCTGAGGACCCGGCGGCCCCGCTGTGTCGGCCCTGCAGCTGTGAGCGGGTCCGACACTGTCTGCGGGGCAGGGAGCGCTCGCTCTCTGCTCCGCAGCAGCGGTCACAGAGACCGCCGGCGCTTCAGGCCCATGGCAGCAGCCTGGAGCCCGGCGAGGGTCGGGGCCCTGCCTGCGCCCCTTATGGATAGACAGAGATAGGCACCCTAGGCGATCGCCTACCTCTGCCTACCCGTCGTCCCGGCCCTGGTCTCACCCGAGTACTCTGCGGAGCGGAGAGCCATCGCTCTCTGCTCTGCAGAATCCTGTAACTGTATGTGCGTCCGGCGGACGCACATTACAGTTAGTCCCGGCGCCGCGGCCATCACCGATCGCCAAGGTCCTAAGCCGATACCTTAGCAACCGGTAATGACTTAGGACTCTAACGATCGGCGGCGGATGACGGCGGTGCTGGGGACTAACATACAAAGCTACACATTTCTAGCTTCAGTACAGCAAATCCAGGAGCATTACTGCTGGAACAGGTAAACCAGTTTAACAGTGGTTTACCCGAGCCAGAAGTTTTGCTTTTGCGCTACACTGCGCCTGATTTATGACCTGCAGTAGAAAAGGGTTCATAGATTCAGATGCATTCTACACTATTATAATGGCAATTAAACTGGCGTCTAAGCGCCAAAAATCATACATGTCGCCCATGTGCATGCTTAGGGTGATGTCATGTATTTGGGTGTGGTTAGAGGCATGGCTTGATGTGTCCCTCTAGTCTCTAAAAGTTCAGAGGCAATGGGATTACATGACATGATATTGCTGGATTTCCTTTGATAATTGTATGGAACCAAATGAGTACGCTGCCTGTTTTTCCTACAATTGTAGGATCAATTAAGATTGAACTACATTCTTGGATGACATTGTAGTGCAACAGAACACATGTTAATATTTTGTCTTGAAGCTCTGGCCTAAAACATTGAATCCTCAGCATGCTTCTTTTTGGTAAGTAAAATTTCCACTACATGTGGACAGCGTGTTGAAAACCCCAGCCACATATATTATACTGTCTATTGTTGTAGATGTGTGGTGTGAAATCTGCAGCAGATCCATCATATCTGAGTACATCCATAAAGGGGTTTTCTCACCACAGTGCTTACCTTCAAACATGCAAGAAATCATGAATAAGACTTTTAAAAAATACATTGCTTTTCTGATTTGTTTTAATCAGGAGATATAGAATATTTTATCTGCTTGTGTACCCAGATTTTTCTAGGTTACCGACCACTTCTCTAAGCTCTTTTTCTGCTCTCATTGATCCAGCAGCCCTGTCCAAACCTGGAGGGTTCACTACCTGCTGTGTATTATCAGCAAAACCGGAACTTGTTTATCTATTTTACTGATAAACTTTAACCCTTTAGAGCTCTGTAGTGTTGTGCACTACAGTTTATTGACATACAGCAATCATGTTACTTTAACAGGTTCAACTAAAAACAGCAGAACTGATATGTTAAACGCTGCTATAGAACCACCCTCAACTTAACCAGGAAGTGTGAGTCTAAAGCTGGCTGTGGCTCTTAAAACAGCATGGGATGATAACTGCTTTAAGCTAGGTTCACATTATGTATTCTTCACAACCTCAGATATCTGCTGTGTATTTTACCTTCTTATTGAAGTGTTTTTTATCACATTTTAGGATGCAAATTAGCCCTATGAAATGTGCCCTTGCTCCTGATGCTTTTTCCACGCTTAATATGTGCAAAAAAAATTGACAGGTACTTATTTTATTATGCAATGCGAATTTGGAATCCATGTCAGTAAGAATATGCATCGCAGTTAAGGATGCAAACTGCGCTGTGTATGGAACTGGACCTTCGCTGATTGGCAAAAGTATGCTTTCTCCAGTGAGTCTCATTTTCTACTTCATTAGATGGATGGACCTTGGCTTTTCAGGTGACAAACATCAGAGAAAAAACACCCTATAGCCATTGCTGGAAGAAGACAAGCTTGTGGTGTCAGGAAATCTTTTTATTCAGTTTTCTGAACCCACTCATCCATGTAAAGGCACTTGTAACCGATTTGGGTATGAATCCATCCGTGCAGATCACGAATACCCATAAAAGCTGATTGTCTCTTCTGGGCAGATGGGATTTTCCAGAAAGACAATATGACATGACATATGGCTAGAAATGTTTGCCATTGGTTGGAAGAATATGATCAAGATTTTCAAGTATTTCTCTGGGCTCAAATTCCCAAGAATGGTACCCAATTAAGCATCTGTGGGACCACCTCAATCATTGTGATGGCTCTATGGATACTCCCCATTGCAACCTTGTCTAAAACACTTTTGTGTCTGATGCAGGAACTGTATACGTTTGCTTAACAGTTACTTGCTGTCAAATAACTATAGATGTATATGGCCCTTTGCGACTATGCCGCGGTATTCATGGGAACATATTGGGGTCATTTTTACAGCATTCTGACGAATACCACAAACGGGGACTGAAAATGTATTATGAATGGGGCCTTAGAGGAATTAGTGCTTATGCCTTAAAATAGATTTTCATGTGTGACGCAAAAGTAATTTATATTAGTATCTTCAGCTGTGTAAGCACACCCAGGACTACAAACTTGATAAGAGCTATAGATTGCATATATCCCGAAATATAGCTGATGTGATAAATTACAGTTCTTCTGGTAAACTTATTATGTTTTATGTAGTGTATGCCTTGTAAAGCATGCCCATCTGTACCCCTTAGGCCCTGTTCACACGGCGGATTGTGGCGCGGTTTTGGCCATGGGTTCCGACGCGGTTTCCGCGGCCAAAACCTCACCCAAATCGCGTCCAGTTTATTAACATGGTTTCCTGTTTGAAACCGCGTTAATATTCACACGCCGCGGGTTCGGCCGCGGCTTCGGTGGCCGCGACCAAACCCGCGCGTTTGGAAAACTCTAATGTCAATTCTTGACAGGTAGTGCTCTGCGCGGCGGCCACGCAGTGCTGCAGGCGGCCACCCTTGCCGAGACCATGCCCAGCGCCCGCGCCACAAACCCGCATCGGGAACCGCGAGTTTGCGGCGAGGATCAACGAGGTTTCGGCCGTGGGAACCGCGGCGAGAGCCACGACGGAACCCGTGGCCAAAACCGCCGTGTGGACATGCCCTTACACACATATAATTACTTTTACTAAAGACTTATGACAGCAAATAACTATAATCACTGTCAGACTTTGGTGCATGGAACCCGCTGTTGGAGATGATTCTGGGGGCCTACTAGTAGAGCTGATTCTTGGCGCTCACTTGTGGAGTTGATTCTCGGGCCCACCCTTCAGCTACTATACATGACTGCACATACCTCTTGCACTCTGACAGACCCTACCGAAGTCAATGGGGTCCCTTAAACACTGCCAATATCAACTACCCTGTTTCCCCGAAAATAAGACAGTGTCTTAAATTAATTTTTGCTCCTAAAGACGAGCTAAGACTTCTTTTTAGGGGATGTCTTATTCCTCCATAAACAATAATCCACATTTATTGTTGAACAAAACATCAATATGTATTAATATACTGTAGTGATTTCATCACAAACATCAGCATAAGCAGCCAAACTCTGAATTACATTAAAAAAAATGCACTAGGTCTTATTTTCAGGGAAACAGCGTATGAGATCAATAAAATACATTTAGGGTGCTTTCACATGGTGCTTTTTTGGTGCGTTTTTCTGGAATAAATGCACAGTAATTTATTCTGTCCATTTCAGAAAAAAAAAAAAAAATGCATCAAAAAACACACCAGAAACGCACCATGTGAAAGCACCCTTAGGTTTGTGGCTGTTACGTTTAAAAATGAAGAACAGTTCAAGGGGTATGAATACTTGAATACTTTTGTAACCCACTTATTCAGCATAACGAAGAGTGTCAAAGTAATAAGTTCTCCGACATTCTAGTATGGGAAAGACAATATGGAACAGTAAATATGTGACCCAAGATAAGCAAATGAAAAAAAAAAATGTCTAGCAGCAGAAGGGAATCTAGATAAGGCTGTAGCTTTACTTTATCCAAAACAAGACACGTCAGAAGATCCTGGTCAGCTCTGCTTAGGAGCTTCAAAATGTAAGGGTGTTTTTGCACAAGGAAGAAGTGCTGTCAATTTTTCTTTGAGGGAAATCTTCAACAAATCATGTGGCAGTTTGTGCATAGACTGTCACAGTATGAGGCATCAATGGTGCACATTAATTATAGCAATTGCAGCACAATTCTGGTGCAATTTGTGCCAAAATAAGGGCATACATGCTTTACTCTACATTTATTATGTGTCTTCGACACGTTCTAGACAATTCTGCGCCTTGTCTGGCAAAAGAGGCATGACATGATTTTGGTACAGTTTGCGGCATTAAGTAAGCCAAAAAATTGGAAGTGTATAGTTAGACTAGACAGTCTAAACATGCACCAGATTTGATAAAGGTGGTGCACTATCTAGTCTAAGTACAGTATTAGACAGTACTGATAAATCTGCCCCAATGTGTTGAAAATCTAGAGTTACCAATTTTGCTTTTCAGCAGCAAAATCTGCAATAACATTTCATTACAGATTTGTAGCAGTTTTTCACTTCCCCTTTTACCCCTTACCGACATATGGCATACCTATATGCGGGCCAGAGCAAGGCATTTTGATGCTCTAGGCAAATAGGACCAATGGTGCTCCCCCCCCACGCACACACATTTTTTTAAATCCCCAGCCCTCACCTAACTCATGCTGCATGCGCCCTACCCAGCTAGGCAGAAGGGAAAAAACACAATTCCGACACACATCAGTGGGTTAGTAGGGTCTACTAGGTTGTATTTATATAAAATAATATGTTGTGTATGAAAAAACCCACACATATAGCTCTAAAGACAGTTTTCTATAGATGATGTCTCTGAATAATGGTGGTACAGTCAACACATAATCGCGCTATACAAGCAACAGATATTATCACCATACTGTTACTGCACAAACCAGGATACCAAGACCAATACTATCATTGATACCGCTATACAAACACCAAATAATACCGCCATATCATGACCACATTTAACCACCAGAGTGACTAAATAATACGATCACACAGTGACTGAATAATACCACCACATGTCACTACCACATAATGACTGATTAATACTACTATATCACCAACACATGGTGACTGAATAATACCACAAAACCATGACCGCATATCACCACCACATATTGACTGAATAATACCACGACAACATGACCACATATCACCACCACTTAGTGACTGAATAATACTGCCACACCATGACCACATATCACCACCACTAAGTGACTGAATAATACAACACCATAACCACATGTCACCACCACATAGTGACTTAATAATACCATGACACCATGACCACATTTCACCACCACAAAATGACTGAATAATACCTCCACACTATGACCACATAGCTGCAGAGGAAAAATTCACAGATTGAGTTAGGCCTGGTTCACATCTGCGCTGGAGGTTCCATTTGGAACTATGGACACCACAGTGAAAACCTGATGGACCCATTGTAATTAATGTGGTCTGTTGAGCGAGGTTGATTTTTGTAGTGAATGAATCCCATGGCTTCAGTGTTTCAATTCTGTGACAGAGGTTCAGATGTTCCCCCGGCACAGATGTGAACCTTGCCTGACAGTCTGTAAACCCATTACATGTATAGGAAGACAGAGATAACAGCTAGATAGATACATACATAGAGTATGTATAGTAAAACTGTGACAAGATAAATGTATAGTAAATCTTTATGTTATATCTAAATATGTATAATAAATCTGTGACATATTTAGGAATAGTAAATCAGATTTAAAGGAAGAAAGTGATGATAGCTAGATACATTCAGTATGTATAGTAAATTTATGTGGCAATATATATATATATAATACATTTATAGGACATCTATAGGTAGTATAGCAAATCTTTATTTCATAATAAGTCTGTGACATACAGTATACATGAATAGTAAATCTATCTTCTTAGCATATTCTTAGATATAAGACGTGGTGTCTCAGGTCCTTCAGATCCTGTAGCTGGAGATATACTGAGACCTTGATGTTGTCCCATTCATTGTCCAGGTAGGAGCAGCCAGTGACATTTTCCTTGTCAAAAAAGAAAGGACTGTAGACTTTGCAATAACTTGTTGCACAGAATAAGCCTTAGTTATCAAAACTGTCTACATGTAAAACAGTCTTAGTTGCTTATAGCAGCCAATTAGAGGCCAGCTTTTATTTTTTTTTTACTTTTCTGAAAAAATGCTCCGGTTGGTTGCTATGGGCAACAAAGACCATCTTAAGATATGTTCACATGGCTGACTTTTCAAATCAGCGTCGAAATCTTGTATGAAAAGCGCCTCAATACAGCACTTTTCAGACGAGGTTTTGAGCAGGTTTTCGCCATAGTTTTCCAACACTTTTCTTTCTGACACACCCATACAAATTAATAGGCAGGGTAAAAACCATGCCAAAAACCATGTCTAAAACGTCACTGAGGTTTTGAAGCACTCTATTGATTCCTATAGGGATTTTTAGCGCTGAAACCGCTTCAAGAATTGACATGCCATAACTTCTTTTTCAGCGCCCAAAACAGCTTCCAAAGAAGCGCCTAAAACGCACATAAAAACCTTGTCATGTGTGAACTACAACGCTGTTTTACATAGGAGTCAAAGAAAATGAACTGGGGGCGTTTTGGAGGCTTGGCGTTCTTTTGGATCCAGGAAATGCTCCAAAAACAGCATCAAAATCAGCCGTGTGAACTTGTCCTTAGTCTTACGGTAGTTTTTATGAATGAGGCTTATATGTTTACTTTCGGTGAGTCCCTCAAGTGCTTGGTAAGGGCGCGTGGTTTTTCTGAACCCCAAATTTTAACGTAGCAATTGACATTCCAACTGAGGTAAATATTAGCCTCATTGCTGAACACCAGCCTGTCAGCGGATTCCTCCTCATCGAATTGGCCCTGCAAGTCAGTGAAGAAAGCACAGATTTGGTTAGTCATCTGCTTTCACCTCCTAGAGGAGATGTAATGTGTATGGCTGACAATGCAGATATGTCCGGAAGACATGCCATACGCGCCGCAAGTAATGAATGTCAATGGGGCTGACGGGCTGCCGACCCCCGTCTCTTCCCCCCCCTCCTCCCCGTGCCACAGGAGTACTCGCGTATCAGCACGAGCTCCCGAAAAACAGGATGTACTGCAGCGCGTACAGTACGCGCCGCAGTGCATTGTGTGAACATACCCTTACATCTGTCGCCTAGTTACAAATGGAGACTTATGGGGCATGCTGGCACTTGTATTTTCATGTTCCACAGCAGATAGTATCTATGGAATGACAAGTTCCAGCATGCCACAGCAGAACATGAGGTAGAAATGAGGTGAAATCTTCTTAACAGGGACACAGAAAGCAAAATGTAAAAACCCTTTCCATACCTGTTCTGACTTACATACAAATTCAACTTACGAACAAACCTATATGACAGGATCACTATGTATCAGAAATGTATTAGAAAAACCGTCCTAGGACACCTACCAGGGATAAGGGCAATAAACCTACCATAACCCCTAGACTATACACCCTATATATCTCTCACATATGGAGAACACGCCCCGATAAGGGCGACCCCAAAAGATCTAAACTCCTATACTGTACCCTACATATAGTGCCGCCTACTTAAACATGTAGGGAACTGAGGAGAAGAATTGGCGAACACATATGTGACATCAAAAAACAGCATGATACACCTATTGCGAGACATGTGTGGGAAAAGCATAATGGTAGGACTGATGTGATGCAATTTAGGGGGATTGATTTAGTGAAACCCCCAATAAGAGGAGGTGACTGGGACAAACTCATTCTACAGCGTGAAACACAATGGATTTATAGGTTGGATTGTGTGTTTCCAAAGGGGCTGAATGAGTCACTGTCCTTTACGTGCTTTTTGTAGCTATTTTTTGGAGGTTCTATTTATACTGGTTTACCCGCATGGAAACACAGATTCCCTTTAGTATCATTTAATTATGCCAAATATCCATTCTACTTAGAGTATATATCTGACTGTATTCACTACTTCATGTCTTAGTTGCAGGCTTCTCTTGTTTATTTATCTTATATCTAGTATATCTAATTATTATTCAGTGGATACTGTGTTATTCTCTATAACCATTGAAACATCTGATATGTATTACATGATAGCCAATGCTATGTGTATGCAAGTATTGTTGTCTTTAGATGCACCATCTGTACAGCGCGGGTTTATGGGGCAAAGTATTATGCCCGGCGCGGACGATGTTCTGCATTCTGGTGCTGCTGTGCTATTGGGCCCGCCGCACATGTGCTTGTTGGCGTGTCTAGTCCGGCGTGGCCATCTTTATTTGTTCTTTCATTTGGGGAAACATGCCTTGGCGCCGTCGTTTAGCGCAGGCGCCGTCAGTATAAACGATGCCGACATTGGCGCCGTCTTCTGAATTTGTCCGCGCACCTGTGATACTTTTATCAGTGGCGCCGGCGTTCGCGCATGCGCGGTCGGGTAAAATGGGGCTGACACTTTCATGAGCCTCATTCGCACATGCGCAGTATCCAGCGGCGGACGCCAACTTTAGACATGCTGTTTTGAGTGAGTACAGTCATCAGGATATAGTGAATCGGGGACGTTTTCTCTCCTCCTAACCTGGGGGAGTGTTCATCTTTGGGGGAAGTTATATATACCCTTAGGTGTGTATCTTAGTTGTGGGACACTGCATACTGACACCGATGTGTTAGTCCCCAGTAGAGGGAGAAACACTATCTCCCAGGTCTAGGTAACATCTATCTGAGTCGTGGCAATGAATGTACTGAAGATTCAGGTAGTTTCTTTTGGTATTTGATACTTGATTTATTTTCAGTTATCATTTTGACTATACTGAATGTGTTTGTTATCTATTTTTGTAGACGGATATGATTTGTTTGACCCACTGAGGAGTCCCTGAGATGGGACGAAACGCGTTTGGGGCTGTCATAGGGGCGCATTTTCTGTAAATGACGTCCGCTTGCTGTCATCGCATTGACCTGGGCTACCATTCTGGGTCAACTGGTACAGATAAGTACAGGGCACTTTTATATATTATAGGTGCTATTTATTGGGGTTGTTGCAGGGGCGCATTTCCGTAAATGACGTCCGTTTGCTGTTATCAAATTGACCTAGGTTATCATTATGGGTCAATTGATACAGATAAGTACTAGGCACTTTTACACATTATAGGTGCTATTTACATATTATCTGTATTACTTTTGTGGTTTACATATCTGTTCTAATTGTTATCACAGACTGTGATTCTTTTTACTGTTTTCCCTACTTTTGCATATATTATGTTCCGTGGGTTTAAGTAGGCGGCACTATATGTAGGGTACAGTATAGGAGTTTAGATCTTTTGGGGTCGCCCTTATCGGGGCGGGTTCTCCATATGTGAGAGATATATAGGGTGTATAGTCTAGGGGTTATGGTAGGTTTATTGCCCTTATCCCTGGTAGGTGTCCTATGACTGTTTTTCTAGTTTTTCTAGTATATATTTTGGTATTTTTATCTTTAATATTAATAAAAGGTATATTTTAAAGGAGTAGTTTATTTTTTGGTTAGTTTTGTAGCTTCTATTCCTGTAGGTTATATTTTTGGGAGTTTTTTCTTTTTTCTATATCAGTATCTGTGTAAATGGCAGGGTTTGTTTCTACTAATATAGACTCCAGTAGTTGGCTACGTGAAGCACATGACGTTTTTTCAGACAAGGTACTAGCAGTCTCCGCTAGTTCCCCTACCATTAAGCTAGCATTTAGGGATTTGACACGGTTGCATAGGGAATACACCACCTCTTGGTGGGAAGTACAGTCTCTTGAACATTATATCCAACAGAGGATTGTTCCCAGAGGATTAAGGATCACTCTCGCACCAGCAGAAAGATTAAGATCTGATTCAGTATTGGCAAGCTGGGAAAAAGAAGCCACTGAGTCTTCTTTGCGTTTCATGCTAATACTTCTAGAGGAGGAAAAAAGGAGGTTTGATAAAATAAAAGAGAATTTGAAAAGTCAGTCCGAACTTACACTAAAGTTCAAGTCTGAGGCAGACTTTGATGCAAGAGAAGTAGAACTGTGTAATAAGATACAGAGACATCAAAGTTACATTAAGGAACGTAAACACAATCTGTTTTTGAGAGATCTGGCAGATTTTAGGGAGGGAAGGGCATACTCTTTTCCCTCTAAGAATTCTAGAGGGGGCGAATCTGATACTGATATATCATCTTCAGAGGCCGAATATTCGGAATCTGAAAGAAGATATTCCTTCACTGGTCGGGGGGGTAGGAGTAGAGGTAAAGGTAGGAAAGGCAGAGGTAACAGTAATTACCAGAATAAGAAACCATGGAATACTGCCTCTGGCCAATCATCATCCTCCTCCTATCCTATGGGGCATTTTTTAGACAAACAGCCCCCTCAGTATCCACTGAGGAACAAGGAACACCCCCAGAGATAAATTCAAGTGATGATCTACGAATCATTAATGTTTCCCAACGCCAAATCACAGACTTGGAAAAGAGAGTGTTAAGTAAGGGACTGACTTTTGTTCCCACCAACAACTTTAGAGAATTTGAGTGGGTTAAAGATCTCCACCTCTTCATTCGTAAAATCAAATGGGCCAGATTTTTTCACAAAAAAGATATGAAGGAATGTGAAGATCTGGGGATAGAATATAGTGATCTAACGGGAGTAAAAACCCTGATTGATCTGATGTCAGAAGAAGAGAGACCTCTGGGAGAAGGGCCCTTTACTACATTATGTAACAAGAGCACGAAGTCTTCACCCCCCCAACCATATTCGTGTATTGATTCCTTTCTTGAGACCGTGATTAGTGAACTTAAAGATCTGAATAGCACTAGGAACGGATCAAGTAATCTATCTAAAGACGAGAGACAAGCTTTAAATGACTTGGAGAGGGATACCTCGATAGTCATAAAGCCGGCTGACAAGGGGGGGAATGTAGTTGTGATGGATGTACATCAATATCACAGAATGTGTTTGGACCTTCTCAAGGATAAAGTTGGATATGAGATACTGAGGAAGGATCCCACAATGACCCTTTTGACACAATTAAAGAAGATGGTGGATGAGGCGCTATGTGACCGCATAATTAGTAAACAAGAACATGCTTTTCTTCTTCCCGAGTTCCCTAGGAGAGCTACGTTCTATGGGCTACCCAAAATACATAAGGGAGTAAACCCTCTCAAAGGTAGGCCCATAGTATCAGGGATAGGCAGTTTGACTCAAAATCTAGGTGTGTATGTTGATTGTAATTTGAGGGATTTTGTCACCTCGTTACCATCTTATATCAGAGACACATCTGACTTACTCCTCAAATTAGAAGGCATAACGGTTGAAGCTGATACCCTACTGTGCGGTATAGACGTGGAAGCATTGTATTCCTCTATACCACATGAGCAGGGTCTTAAGGCAGTGCAATATTTTCTCAATACCCGAGGGAATCAGTTTATAAGACATAATGAATTCATTCTCTCTCTTCTGAAATTCTCGCTGGAGAACAATATATTTGTATTTGATCGTAAAATCTACCACCAGCTCAGGGGCACTGCGATGGGGAGCCCGATGGCCCCCACATACGCAAATCTGCTCCTGGGCTGGTGGGAAAATACTATGGTCTTCAGTGATGAGGAGGAGAATGTTACGATGGACCGCGTCATATTATGGGCGCGGTACATCGATGACATTTTTGTGCTTTGGAGGGGAGACATGTCATCTTTTGCAGGTTTTGTCGCTTCCCTTAACAACAACTCAATAGGATTGAGATTTACATTTACTGCTAATGAATTCACTATACCATTCTTAGACCTTACTATCTCGAAAAATGCTGACTATACGTTAAGCACGAAGGTCTTTAGAAAAGACACTGCCACTAATAGCCTCCTCAGGTGGGATAGCTGTCATCCGAGACCTCTTATGAAGGGTATTCCTCGGGGGCAGTATCTTCGCTTGAGGAGGAATTGCTCTGATTTTCAGACCTTTAAGAGCCAAGCAAGAGATTTGAGGGATAGGTTCATGACTAGAGGGTATCCCCAGTCTTCTCTTAAAGAGGCATACCATAGGGCTGTACGTGAAGATCGGGCTGGTCTCTTGGTGCCTAGGACAAAACAGACAAGTCCTGGAGGGGCCATCAGGAATGATCTTCGGATAATTGGGGAGTATAACCCACAGGCGGATAGGATCTCTGATATTGTGAGGAAATATTGGAGGATACTCCTACAGGATGATGTTCTTAAGGAGATATTGCCTGCCACTCCGTCAATTACTTTTCGGAGGGGGCGTAGCCTCAGAGACCGTCTGGTGAGGAGTCATTTTGTGGCCCCACAAAGAGAGACGTGGCTGGGTAGACAACCAAACGGATGCTTCAAATGTGGTATGTGCAAATTCTGTCAGTATGTGGTTAATTGCAAAACATTTGGGGATGCTGATAGCTCCCATGAATACACCATCAAAGGATTTATTAATTGCACTTCCGTTGGTGTTGTCTATCTGGCCACATGCCCTTGCAAGCTCAAGTATGTTGGAAAAACACGTAGGGAACTGAGGAGAAGAATTGGCGAACACATATGTGACATCAAAAAACAGCATGATACACCTATTGCGAGACATGTGTGGGAAAAGCATAATGGTAGGACTGATGTGATGCAATTTAGGGGGATTGATTTGGTGAAACCCCCAATAAGAGGAGGTGACTGGGACAAACTCATTCTACAGCGTGAAACACAATGGATTTATAGGTTGGATTGTGTGTTTCCAAAGGGGCTGAATGAGTCACTGTCCTTTACGTGCTTTTTGTAGCTATGTTTTGGAGGTTCTATTTATACTGGTTCACCCGCATGGAAACACAGATTCCCTTTAGTATCATTTATTTATGCCAAATATCCATTCTACTTAGAGTATATATCTGATTGTATTCACTACTTCATGTCTTAGCTGTAAGCTTCTCTTGTTTATTTATCTTATATTCAGTATATCTAATTATTATTCAGTGGATACTGTGTTATTCTCTATAACCATTGAAACATCTGATATGTATTACATGATAGCCAATGCTATGTGTATGTAAGTATTGTTGTCTCTAGATGCACCATCTGTACAGCACGGGTTTATGGGGCAAAGTATTATGCCCGGCGCGGACGATGTTCTGCATTCTGGTGCTGCTGTGCTGTTGGGTCCGCCGCACATGTGCTTGTTGGCGTGTCTAGTCCGGCGCGGCCATCTTTATCTGTCCTTTCATTTGGGGAAACATGCCTTGGCGCCGTCGTTTAGCGCAGGCGCCGTCAGTATAAACGATGCCGACATTGGCGCCGTCTTCTGAATTTGTCCGCGCACCTGTGATACTTCTATCAGTGGCGCCGGCGTTCGCGCATGCGTGGTCGGGTAAAATGGGGCTGACACTTTCATGAGCCTCATTCGGACATGCGCAGTATCCAGCGGCGGACGCCAACTTTAGACATGCTGTTTTGAGTGAGTACAGTCATCAGGATATAGTGAATTGGGGGCGTTTTCTCTCCTCCTAACCTGGGGGAGTGTTCATCTTTGGAGGAAGTTATATATCCCCTTAGATGTGTATCTTAGTTGTGGGACACTGCATACTGACACCGATGTGTTAGTCCCCAGTAGAGGGAGAAACACTATCTCCCAGGTCTAGGTAACATCTATCTGAGTCGTGGCAATGAATGTACTGAAGATTCAGGTAGTTTCTTTTGGTATTTGATACTTGATTTATTCTCAGTTATCATTTTGACTATACTGAATGTGTTTGTTATCTATTTTTGTAGACGGATATGATTTGTTTGACCCACTGAGGAGTCCCTGAGATGGGACGAAACGCTTTTGGGGCTGTCATAGGGGCGCATTTTCTGTAAATGACGTCCGCTTGCTGTCATCGCATTGACCTAGGCTACCATTCTGGGTCAACTGGTACAGATAAGTACAGGGCATTTTTATATATTATAGGTGCTATTTATTGGGGTTTTTGCAGGGGCGCATTTCCGTAAATGACGTCCGTTTGCTGTTATCAAATTGACCTAGGTTATCATTCTGGGTCAATTGATACAGATAAGTACTAGGCACTTTTACACATTATAGGTGCTATTTACATATTATCTGTATTGCTTTTGTGGTTTACATATCTGTTCTAATTGTTATCACAGACTGTGATTCTTTTTACTGTTTTCCCTACTTTTGCATATATTATGTTCCGCGGGTTTAAGTAGGCGGCACTATATGTAGGGTACAGTATAGGAGTTTAGATCTTTTGGGGTCGCCCTTATCGGGGCGGGTTCTCCATATGTGAGAGATATATAGGGTGTATAGTCTAGGGGTTATGGTAGGTTTATTGCCCTTATCCCTGGTAGGTGTCCTATGACTGTTTTTCTAGTTTTTCTAGTATATATTTTGGTATTTTTATCTTTAATATTAATAAAAGGTATATTTTAAAGGAGTAGTTTATTTTTTGGTTAGTTTTGTAGCTTCTATTCCTGTAGGTTATATTTTTGGGAGTTTTTTCTTTTTTCTATATCAGTATCTTTTTTCTAAGAAATGTATTAGACATATGTATATGACATGGTCAAAATGTAAAAGAAATCTGACATATTTAGTAAATCCATATGACACATATAGTATATGTATAGTAAGTCTGTATGTATAATACATCTATGACATATTTACATAGTAAACCTATATGACATGATCAATGTGTATAAATCTATACGACAAATGTATAGTAAGTTGTATATGTATAACACATCCACTATATGAATAGTAAATCTTTAGGACATGTCAATTTGTGTAATAAATCTATGGCATATGTATAGTAAATGTATGACACGATCAGTACTGTCCAATAAATCTATATTGCATATGTATGTATAGTAACCTATTTGACACCATGAATATGGACATTAAATCTATATGAAATGTGTATAGTACTGTATATCTATATGACATGATCATAATGTATAATCAATCTATATGACATATATATGTATAGTAAATCTATGACATGATAATAGTGTATAATAAATCTATATGACATGATCATAATGTTTAATAAATATATATTGCATACGTATAGTAAACGTATATGACATGGCCAATATGCATAATAAATCTACGTGATATATGTGTATAGTAAATCTATATGACATGACCATAATGTATAATAAATCTATTTGACATGATCAGTATCTACAATAAATCTATGACACATAGGTGTCTTTACAACATAATATGTATAATGTATCTATTTGACCTTATCAATGTGTATAATAAATGTATACATTATGACAAATATGTATAGTTGATCTATATGACATAATCGATAAGTATAATAAATGTATGATATACACGTGTGGTATATCTTTATGATGTCATATTAATATGTATAATAAATATATGCCATATATCTGTTTATGTTTGGTGAGCATATATGTATAGTTAATCTATATGACATGATCACTATGTATAAGAAATGTATTAGACATATGTATATTTAATCTATATGACATGGTCAAAATGTAAAAGAAATCTGACATGTTTAGTAAATCTATATGACATATACGGTATATGTATAGTAAGTCTGTATAATACATCTATAACATATTTAAATAGTAAACCTATATGACATGATCAATATGTATAGGTCTATATGACAAATGTATAGTAAGTTGTATATGTATAGTAAATCTTTAGGACATGTCAATATGTATCATAAATCTATGACATATGTATGGTACGTCTATATGACATGATCAGTACTGTTCAATAAAGCTATATTGCATATGTATGTATAGTATATCTATATGACAAGATCAATCTGTCCAATAAATCTATATTGCATATGTATGTATAGTATATCTATAAGATGATCAGTACTGTCCAATAAATCTATGACATAGATGTATAGTAAGTCTATATGACACGATCAATCTGTTCAGTGCATCTATATGACATGATCAAGAAGTATAATACATCTATATCATATAGATGTATTATACTTCTTGATCATTTCATGTACATGTATTATACTATATTTACATGCACTGTACAGATTGATCGTGTCATATAGATATACTATTCATACACATGTAATATAGATTTATTGTACAGAGTGATCGTGTTATGTAGACTTACTATACATGTCATCTAGATGCACTGTACAGATTGATTGTATCATATAGACTAACTATACATATATATGTCATATAGCTTTATTAAACTTCCTGATCATGTCATATAGATGTATTATACTTCTTGATCATGTCATATAGATGTATTATAATTCCTGATCATGTCATATAGATGTATTATACTTCTTGATCATGTCATATAGATGTATTATAATTCCTGATCATGTCATATAGATGTATACTTCTTGATCATGTCATATAGATGTATTATAATTCCTGATCATGTCATATAGATGTATTATACTTCTTGATCATGTCATATAGATGTATTATAATTCCTGATCATGTCATATAGATGTATACTTCTTGATCATGTCATATAGATGTATTATAATTCCTGATCATGTCATATAGATGTATTATACTTCTTGATCATGTCATATAGAGGTAGTGTACAGATTAATCGTGTCACATAGATATACATTTATATGTCATATAGATGTATTATATTTCCTGATCATGTTATATAGATGCAGTGTACAGATTGATCGTGTCACAGATATACCATACATAAATATATATGTCATATACATACATATACGCTTCCTGATCATGTCATATAAAGGTAGTAAGCCTCTAGGTAGAATCCCAGACATCCTCTATAAGCCAGATGACAGTGTCAGGCCGGAAGTGTGGGGCAGCAGCCGTCACGTGACGGGCAGCAGTCTTTGATCTTCTTCCAGGCACCAGGGCGAGGAGCTGCAGACTGCCTGCTCCATGTGCGCTGCCTGTGCTGCTGGCGTGTAGCATCCTGCAGTGCTGCTGCTCCCAGCACACCAAGGGCTCCTTGTCTCTGGACCAGATCACCTTCTACAAGGTAGTGGCACTGCACATAGAGCTGCAGTCCCAGCATCAGCAGGGATGTGGGTGTGGAGTCATGTCATCCCCATGTTCCATTATATGTGGATACTCACCCTCTTGTGTTGTGATTCACTCTGATGTTTGTTTCCCTTCATGTCATCAATATTTTGTTCTTTCTTACATAGTCATAACAAGTGATCTTGTTCTTACAGCAGCCTGTGCACACAGAGGGTTAATAGCAGGGTCACCCCAGTACATGTACCGACAACTAGGAGAGCCCAGCCTGCGCTGTCTGACCAATCCTAGAAACCCAATGTCCTCAGCCGGAGTGGGAGAATCTAGAATTCCCTGTCTTGTGTCTGTGATCATCGTCACATTCCTACCCTGTTTCCCCGAAAATAAGACAGTGTCTTATATTAATTGTTGCTCCTAAAGACGAGCTCAGACTTATTTTTAGGGGATGTCTTATTTTTCCATGAACATGAATTCACATTTATTGTTGAACAATACATCAATATGTATTAATATATTGTAGTGACTTCATCACAATCATCAGCATAAGCAGCCAAACTCTGAATTGCATCAAAAAATGCACTAGGTCTTATTTTTGGGGGATGTCTTATTTTTCCATGAACAAGAATTCACATTTATTTTTGAACAAACCATCAATATGTATTAATATACTGTAGTGATTTCATCACAAACATCAGCATAAGCAGCCAAACTCTGAATTGCATCAAAAAATGCACTAGGTCTTATTTTTGGGGGATGTCTTATTTTCAGGGAAAGAGGGTAGTTCTTACATCTATTATACTGTGTGTTACATGTTCTCCTTTATGGATTCACTATAGATTCTATTAGGAGTGGTGAATGTCATCTTTAGTTCTATGAGGTTTTTCTGCAATTTGTGACTAAGCTGCACAAATATCTCAGCTATTTCTTCTTAATAAAAGTTATTCCAGGCCACATGTTAGCCCGCGGGATGGGATTACTGGATGGGCTGGGATACTTTTATGTGGCATTTCATGACATTACACTGTCTTAATCAAAGGATTTAAGTTCTGCTTGCAGTTAGGGTATGTACTTAAACAAATTAGATTAGTTGGTGAAATTTCAGCGATGATCCCATTCATGTGCATGAGACTTACCAGTAGCCAAGCACATGTTTCAGACACAACCCTACTCATATGTATGGAACTGATTTGCAGCCTGTAAATATACCCAAGTGGAATATAGCTTCTATTTGATTCTTGATGACAGTGTAATAAGAACAGCGTTTGGTCCCATAACAGGGAAAATCAGTGTCCTAGTAAATAGTTTGTAGCTCATTAAAGGGGTATTCTATTGTCCACAGAAGGGTACAACTGAAAACACTTCTTAATATGCTTGAAGGTGGTTTCACACACTTTCCTAAAAACAACTGCAGCCAGGTCTTAGGGGCCGTTTACACAGCAGTGGACAAATACCGTATTTGTCCTGTTTTGCGGCCGTCCTCACGGCCGCGGGGGGGGACGGCTTTTCTGCGCGATGAGCGGAGAACAGCCCTCCCCCCTCCCATTGAACAGCACAGATTCCGTCCGGAAACCGGACGGAAGATGGTGCATGTTCAATGTTTTGCCGCCGGTCCGCTGGCGACAAAACAGTCGGGCGGAAAACCCGTGCAGTGGGGACTGCTGCACGGGTTTTCCATAGAGCACAATTGTGCTCATTAACGGCCGGTTTTTCAGGCGGTCTGAAAAACCACAAACCGGCTGAAAAACCGGCCGAAAACCCGTGCCGTGGGGACATGGCCTTACAGGAAATTCTATAGCAAAATATTTAAAGGAGTTTTCTCACTACAAAGATTAGCTTTCAACATGAAGGGACAGATTACTGAAGACTATTTCTAAATACACCGGTCAATTGATTTGAATTTAGTCATGAGATAAGAGACAATTTATGTGCTCTGAGTGCACACATTGTTCTATGATTCCCTGGTTCTTTGACCATAATTCTATTATGATTAGAGGAGAGAGATTAAAGGGGTTTTGCCAAGAATGGAGTTCCTTACCTAACAGGCTGATACTCCGCTCTTGAGGCTTGAAAAAGGGGCGTTGCGTTTCTGTGTTTAAAAAAACAAGTACCTCCTCTGTGATGTCATCACTCCACCTCCCATGCATGTTCCTGATACTCGGTCTCTGTACTTGAGCAAACATGTTATTTGGCTAATGAACAGGGGATAACTGTATTGTGTACAAGTTTCTCCCTCTTATCTGCTCAGGAGAGAAGATAAGCTCCGAGCAGGCAGTGTCTTTCATTTGTTCACAAACTGCTCCTGGGGGGGAGGAGGACTGAGCAGGGAGCGGCTGCATGTTTACTCAGATAATTACATTACAACACAACCAGTGGATTCTCTATTCAAAAGACACAGGATCTTTTCTCCCCAGTCCCTTCAAAGCTCGTTCATGTTCCCTGCCATCAGATAAGAAGTGCAAACAACACAAGCGCAACCAGATCAGCTTCTGTCAGCTCCTAGTCGTGTCTAATGTAAACTGTCAGGAAATTAAGGGCATGTAAGGAAGGCTGTAGCTCTCACAGGCTTCACTTTCTTTAATGACATATATTTAGAAAAGTGATTAAATACCCATTTTGGAGGATCCCACGTCAACATTAGATTGTGGCAAAACCCCTTTAAAGCAGGGAGCGAGCTCACTCCATGGATGGACTGAGCTCACTTCCTCACTCTGGAGAAAAACAAACTATCTTTAACAAGATTACAGATAAAGCCATTCTTTTCAATCCTCACAGCACCTGGACCTTGTGTTTACTGAAAAGAGATAACATCTCCTGCACTTGTGTAATGGCTCAGCTAGAAGCTGAATATGCTTATCACTGCTATAGAACCACCCACAGCCTGAGGAGAATGAGTGTAAAATACTTGTGACTCAGTGAAACAGCCTAGTGAGAAAACTCTTTAATGCAACAATTATAAATACATTATTTAGTTCTGTCTTTCTGGTGTTTTGCTTCTTTTTTCCCCTTAAAAATATGGGGTATCTACCTGACCTGTCCTATAAGAAACCAAAAAAACCATGTTATCAGTATCAATAATATTAAAAAAAAAGAAAGAAAGAAAGAAAGAAAGAAAAACACTTTCCTACAAATGCAGTGAAATACACTGAAGTTTAGGGAATTTATTTTCAAACAAAAAAAATAGACAGCCCTGGTTACAAATGTCATGTTAACTACTTTTATTTTTCCAGAGCCGTGTATGAAATAAAAGCTGAGCTCTGATTGGGCGGCAAGGACAGTCATACTGCTAGACAGTTTTCATACATAATGCCCTTACTCTCTGATGATCTGGGATTTAGGGGACTGCTGTAGTAGTAAACTCCCAGCCCACATTGAATCTAAAACTGTGGACCTTGCTAAAAGATTTATGTTTTGACCACTGACGCCCTAAATGGTCTTAGTGCGAGCCTCAGCTAGAAGAGCAAATTATAGTTAATTATTACATCCAAGAAGAATTTCAGTTTAAAGTCCATATTGCAATAAGCTATTGTGACCTCTGTTTAAATTGGCAATCTTCTTGTGACTGATATTTTAACCAGCAAGTTGTGCTGTCCCACTGTAAAAAAGTTCAAAGACTTATTGTCAGTGTACGTGCACCAGACGACGGAGGCAATAATTATGTTTTCAGCTAGAAAATATTATTTTTTTTAATTATGGATTGATGATCCTGTGAGGTTGTTACTCACATCCTGAAAATGATGTCCGGTGCATTGTAGCTAAAAGCACAGGTAAATGATTGGTGAACATCAGCTGACATGGTTTGTAATTGGTAATTTTTTAAATTTTTGTATTACATTTTTTGGGTCTATTTCAATTGAAATAAAATGAAAAAAAAATAAATCTATCTTGAGTATACAGCTCCTATACAGACTTCTGGTTAGAAACTGTAAACCACCATGTAGTCTGGTAATACTTGCCAGCCTTTAAAGGGGTTTTCTCACCATGCTGTTTCACAGCCAGCTATAGGCTCACACTTCCTGGTCTGGCTGTGGGTGGTTCTATGGCAGTGATTTGTATATCAGCTCTGCTTTTCCTAGCTGAGCTTGTTACAGTGACTTGACTGCTTGAGATTTAGAAACTGAAGTGCACAAGGCTACAAAGGCCGGTCCTGGACATCTTTGGCACACGTTATCTACGATCATCTTTACTACTGCTAGCATTTTTACTGGCATTTTCCCCTGATGACCCTGAATTTATAGGGGAAACGCATCTGGAATTTTTTATGGCTTAACTTCACCTTTATAAGGTGGATACCAGGGTGATATAAGGGAGACTCAGAGTGGGGCCACCCTTATTGGGGTGATGACCGCACATTTCCTTTATAGATTTTTTTTTTAGTTGGGTCTATTTAGTGGCAGTTTATGTTTATCTATCATGGATTTGGGAATCCTTTTGTCTATCAGAACCTGTAGAGGAGAATTGCAGTATCTACTTTGGCTTTTTAAAGGAGAGTGGTGGTATCACGAGTAATGTTCCAGTGCTACATTTTTATTCATTTATGTATGTTCTTTGAATTGATTCCATAGATCCGTATTACATTATTGGATACCCTATGTACTCCTGGGATATGGTATTTGTTCTTTTTTATCTAGTTATTATCGATAAGGTATTTGTATTTTACCCAAGTTTTTTTTCTTTTCTGTGATCGTACTGGTCTACCCTCAATTTAATGGGAATTCTGCGATCTAAACAAGGCTGCAGAGCTCTAAGACTTAAAGGGGTTGTCTCACTAAATTGATTCATGTTACCGCAGTCCTGTTTTCTTGGTTTCACTTTGAATTCAGGGGTGTGTTTAGTGGCTTCTACTAGGCTGCAGTAGAAGCCAGGTCTGTAGCTACAGCAACCAGCACTGGCAGCCTATCAGGCTAGATCAAACCGGTCTTTAGTTATAGCTACCATGGGAGCAGCCCATATAAGAGGGGAAATCTCAGAGTAGGTAGGACACTGTTAATGGACACATATTGCAAAGTGACTTGTTTTTGCAAGATCTTTAGCAATCCTTGTAGTGAGATAACCCCTTTAAAACCTCGCATTGAGTTAGGTAATTAAGCTCCTGTGCTAGATATAAGACTCCAAGGAGTGACTCACCATGGCCAGAGGGCAGCTTGTGGAGCTCAGATAAGAGAGAGAGCAGGGAGAGGTGGTCTGTAACCAAGAGAAACTTGTGTTCACTAGCAGTATATAAAATCTTATTTATCTACCGAACAAAGCAAAATCAAAACAGCAGGATAATAACCTTTATTTAATTTTCTCTACATGTTAAAAGCTAATCACTGTGGTGAGAAAATCCCATTAAAGGGGTTATCCATTAAAAAAAAATATACTGACCACATTGTTCCAAAAAAAGAAAAAAAAACTTTTATTTACCTAGCTGTCCCCGGTTGCTGCTAATCCAAAGCTCCCAGCAATCCGCTTCTCTCAACTTCCAGATTCTTATTTTGACACACTTGATAGGCTCATGCTCCTTTGTAAGTGAATGGAGCGCAAGTCCTGGCAGTTAGTATTCTAGTTTCTGGAAGTCTCTTGGAGAAAATGGGTTGGTTGGCAAGAATTAGTCTGAAACTGCAGTAATGCTCCCGTTCAACTGTCCCACACTTCTTTGGAGGTAGAGGACACAGAGTGGAGAATGACTAATAGGCCAGCATAAAAGTTACACAAACAAAACTGTTAAAGGAGTTCTGTAGATTTTAGAAAAATTGTCAACAGGCCTGGGCTGCTATAGAATAAAAAAAAAAAAATCAAAAACCTTAGTCATCTTTGAAACTTAAAGGGGTTGTCTCGCTACAAAGAATAGCTTTCAAATTGTAGGGAACACAAAATAAAGACATTTTCCAAATATATTGCATTGTTCCTCTGTTTTCCCTAAAGAGATACAAGTGAATTTATTACCTCAGTGGCTATTTCAGTTCCCTCAGTAACTGACCTGTAAACAAATTTCCTGGGGCTGTTTGTTCAATGAGATAACAGAGAGTGAGTCATCACACAGGTCCACAGTGTCAGTCAGTGTCCTGTGCTGCCAGACAGTAAAAAGCTTGATTTATCTCAAGTAAACAGCTCTGTAATTAGGGCTTTTGTTTTGGGGATCAGATAAGAAGTCCTGCAAGTAGTTTGAGAAGCTAATCTAATCTAATTAGCATCTGAAAGCACTGAGCTTATGCTGTACAAGCCTGGAGCTTATGCAAATTAGTCTGAACCAGGAAGTGACAGAGAATTTCTTCCATGCATTCTTTGAAACCCTGTGGGGAGACAACTCCTTTAACATGAACAATGGATGTGACAGCATGAGTGGGGGACTGGCCAGGAACATTGGAACTGCGGCTTCAGGGGTAAGTAAAGGTTCCTTCCAGCATGTGAGTGACATGGAGAGCAGGGAGGAAGTGTTCTGCTGTGTTAGAACAGTAAAGGCACAGGGCTTCCATGACTGTGTTAGGGGACACTGGGGTAAGATGATCTGGCCTGTTTTTAAACACAATGTACATTCCTATGTGCATTTATTTTATTTTACTTTTCTAAAAAGATAAATAACAATTTCTGTGCCACTTCTTTAGTCCGTACACCTTGTTTTAATAACATGACATCTTATCTTTGATTTCAGGTCATTCCAAAGATGAAGTTTGTGTTGGTAAAGTTTGATACCCAGTATCCGTACGGAGAAAAGCAGGACGAGTTCAAACAGTTAGCAGACAGTTCATCTTCCAGTAAAGAGCTTCTGGTGGCAGACGTTGGGATCTCAGGTAGCTTTAATGTTGCTGATATAACTAACCCTCATCTAGAGCAAAGCACAAGAATATGTCCATTTCATTGCAGCAGTAAGGGCATGTCCCCATTGCACGGGTTTTCGGCCGGTTTTTCAGCCGGTTTGCGTTTTTGCAGACCGCCTGAAAAACCGGCCAAAAATGAGCACAATTGTGTTCTCTGCAAAACCTGTGCAGCAGTCCCCACTGCAGGGGTTTTCCGTTCGACGGCTTTGCCGCCCGCGGTCCGGCCGCGAAACATTGTGATAACACAATCTTCCGTCCGGTTTCCTAATAATCTTGCTGAAAACCGGCTCAATCACTCGTTGTAAATGAAGATAAAAAAAACTTCTATTCACCTCTAAAAATATGGTACATTCACATATGGTACATATGGTATTACTGAATATATTTACTGTTTTGTTTTTGTGTGTAACATTATTTTTTTATCTTTATGCTGATCTAACTAACTAATGTTATCTTTTCAATAGTACAAACATTTAGGCATGGTTCACATCTGCATCAGAGATTCAGTTCAAAATTTCTAAAGAAAAATGATGGTAATGTTTTTTCCCCCCAAATGAAAGGAACAAAGGACACCATAGACCTCATGGTTGCCAAGGTGGTTCGTCAGGTGCCGTTTATGTCTGTTGTGATACCTCTGTGATGAAGGCTTTAAATGGCACCTCGGACGCAGATGTGAACCAGGCCTTATCTGATGCGGGTAAAATTGGTATTTATTTAATTCATTTCCAGGTATGATTTTATTTATATATGTAAATAGATAAGATAGCGAAATCAAATAATCTGTAGGTACATTGTTGCTAAATAACTAGCACAATCCTCTATGTTACAGCATTGCTGCTAGTGTTACTGGTGATTTTCAGTTCCTTCTTGTTGGAGAAAAAATATCTGCCAATGTCTCATGCACTGAGGTCTCTTATAGAGATTACTATATGCACAGAGCCTGAGGCATTAAATGATGGTAACAGTTATTGTCACAAGTCTTATCTAATGTGTTAACATGCAACACAAGAATTTTGCTTCTTTTATTGGATGCAAAACTGATACAGAAAGCAACATGCATGAGCTGTATTTTACATAATTTGGAACTATGATTAAAATGGACCTGTCAGTTCTGTCATTTTAACATTCCTCTGTTGTTGTTCTTCCTGGGATTACAGGAATCCATGTAGAAATCTGCATGTTTAATTCCCCCTTGAGAGTGTGTTAGCTGTGCAGTCCTTTATATCCTTCCCTGCACTAAACCTTTTAGTGCAAGGAAAAAAAAGGAAGTTACTGCCAGGGCAACACTGGAGCCTGAGAAGTGAGTAACAACTGGACTCTAGGGGCGACATGTCCAAAAATTGGTGTCGCCGCGGCAGTGCTTAGGCAGTGTAAAGTGCGCCAGAAAGTTTGATCCTCTCAAAAATCTGGCATCAGGTATACCTTGCATAGTAAAGTTAATATGTCTAAAAAAGGCGCATTGCGCAAATCGCGACAAATAGCGTATCATTATTAGTGTATGTAATGCGCCTCAATAGGTGCATTGCGTTATGGAGACGCACAGCGCATCATTGCTACTATATGTAATGCGCCTTTTTAGGTGAATTACAATGTGTTGTGCCCAGTGTATAATTTTGGTGTACGACCGTTCAAAAGTATATGGCGTCAAAAGTGCTTTTGGCGCGAAGTAGACCAAAAAGCCAGCGTTTGTGTATTGGGACATGTCGCCCTAGGTTTTCTGTATTAACCTTTCCACTGCTCTCCACCCGTGATCATCACTTTAATCCATTTAATGCCCTTGTCAACCAGGTACTGTATATTAAATGTAACCTCCTTACCTGCCTCAGGTACTGATCTAGTCCAAAAAGAAATATCAACATTATCCCTTTTACTGTTGTAAATCAGTATTTACAAATGCTATCTTTATGACTATAGACCACCAAGCATCCAGACACTAACCTCTCTACTACCTTAGGCCACCTGACCCCTTCACTGGCCCTAGGGTTTTTGACGTTAACTACTTTACTGACTTAGTCCACCAGAAGTATCAACATTAACCCTTTTACTGACCACCAGACATATAGACACTGACTATTTAAAGGGGTTTTGCCACAATCTCATTTCATACCTCCTGCATCCAGCTCTTCAGCTCTGTGTGCTCAAAAGGGGGCGTGTGTGATTTGTTTGAATTGCATATCATGTGTGACCCAGCAGGATGACACCAGAAGGCCTGTCCTCTTTCTAGTCAAAGAAAGGTCTGTTTATGCGTAGAATTGTAAGTAATTACATTGTAGCTCAGAGGTAATATTTTTATCTCACAGCACAAGGGTCCTCAGATTAAATCCCTGCAGAAACTTAACCTATGGATTTTATTTCCCTTTAACAATGCACAGACCTCATTGAGGTTTCTTTTTTTATTTATTTGCACTGTTTGACGAATTACTAAGGAGTACAGAGGACAGGAGTAGAATGACAGCACCTGGGGTTGAACACTCCTGAGAGGAGAGGTGATGTTTGAGCATGTGTGACCAGGAGTGATGAGCTCTCAGCCCTGGTCGTATCCCCTGGAGATAAGCTGTAAACAATGGATCACTAAAGGAGCAGCTAAAACAAAAACGGTCCAGAATTTTTAATAACGATAAATGGTGAAAATGCTTATTATTTAATTTACAAGCTTCCCATGTCAATTTTACTTTGTGGCAAAACCCTTTTAACTGTTTTAGACCACCAGGGACATTGACAGTAACTTTCACTGTTGTAGACCTGGACAAAGTGTTATTTATTTTTTTGCCTGGATGCTATTTGACCATATTATTAGGGTGCTCTACTTTAATATTTGGTGATATTCTTTATTGGCTAGCTAAGAGGAAACAGTGCCCAGGCCCCAATCTGCCTTGCTTACTAGCCACAAAGGCTTAGAGATCATTACAAACACTGCAGCTAGTGGAGGTGGTACAACCAAGTTGAGCTGCAAGTATTTACTAAACTGCCTACATAGTGACATACATAAATACATTTGATTTCCCTTCATTTATTTGTTTTTTGTGTTCTTATACTTATAAAAACTCGTGTTTAGTATTGTTACTGTGAGCCAGACAGTGCTGTGATGATGACGTGCAGACAACTTGAGTTTCTGCCAAAGGTGTATTTACCTCCTTGTACTCAACAATAAAAGTCTAGCTAAAGTCAAATCTAGCTACAAAGCTTGCCAACTCTTTTGTTTGCAATAGTTTTTTGGGTAGTTGCATTAAATACACACAGAAGAGGAGGGCCTGCTCCCCTATTTCTCTTAAGCACACCCCTATGGTAGAAGCAGCAGCATGGGATTGAATAGAATACTGGCAGTCCCCGGGTTACGTATGGGATGGGGACTGAAGGTTTGTTCTTAAGTTAAATTTGTATCTAAGGCGAAACTGGTATATTTATTTAACGTAACTTCAGCAAAAAAAAAAAGATATTTTTGGATAGTGCAGGTATGGTTTTTAAAATTTGTTTAGCTGTCTGTGCCCCTGTTTAGTAGAATTCACCTCACTTTCTGTCTTTCATGTTTTGCTGTTGCATGCTGGCACTTGTAGTTCCACAGAAACTAGGTGTCGTGGCATGCTGGTACTTGAAGTTCCACAGCTACTAGCTGCTTTGGAACATGGAACTACAAGTGTCAACATGCCACAGCAGCACATGTTAAACACATGTACTAGTCAGCACCATACAATTAGTACATGTGATGTGTGTAATGTTGGTTCCCACAGCTACAATTGCCAGAATACCACACATCTACTAATTGTATGGGTGCTGATATAGTACTGTACTGTATTTTACATTGGAGCTGGGGAGGGATGAGGGGAGCAGTAAGAACAGACCTGCCATTCCCAGTTTCCCAGGGTAAGGTGGATGGAAGTTAAAAAAAAATAGCTGCTGTGAAGGCCAGAAGACACGGTGGGCAGAGGAAGGCTTGTGACGTTATTATGGGGCGTGACTCAGAGTGTGATGTCAGCACACTAAGCTGTGCCCAATTAGTCAAGATTTCCTCAAGATTTTAATCCATGACGGCGTAGTGTCTTACAGTAATCTTTGAGACTGTGGTCCCCGCTCTATTCAGGTCATTGACCAGGTCCTCCTTTGTAGTTCTGGGCTGATTTCTGACCTCTCTCAGAATCATCCTTACCCCACAATGTAAGATCTTGGATGGCGCCCCAGACCAGGGAAGATTGACAGTCATCTTGTGTTTCTTTAATTTTGTAATAATTGCGCCAACAGTTGTTGCCTTCTCACCAAACTGCTTGCCTATTGTCCTGAGGCCCATCCCAGCCTTGTGCAGGTCTACAATTTTGTCCCTGATGTCCTCAGATAGCTGTTTGGTGTTGGCCACGGTGTAGAGGCTGGAGTGTGATTGATTGAGTGTGTAGACAGGTGCGTTTTATTAAGGTAACCAGTTCAAATAGGTGCAATTAATACAGGTTATGAATGCAGAGTAGGAGGGCCTCTAAACTAACAGAGAGAGCCACAATTCTTGCTGGTTGGTAGGTGATCAAATACTTATTTTATGCAATAAAATGCAAATTAATTATTTAAAAATCATACAATGTGATTTTCTGGATTTTTTTAGATTCTGTCTCTCACAGTTGATTTCACGCAGTTGTAGCCTATTAAAGTGGCTCTCCAATTTTGAAAACTATTAACTCAGAGGAGTTTCCATGTCTAGTAATTTCATCTCTTGGGAGTAGAGAGTGGTTACAAAGAGTGTCTCACGATGTGGACAACAACAGTGTAGGAAAAGGTGTAGCGCTTCATTTTCCCTCTGGTGATCGGAATGAAAAGTGGTGCGCTGCACCGTTTCTCATTAACTTAGACGCCGCGGCTGCGATCACTGTGTTGTCTAGCGGAAGCGGGCTCCATTCCCTTCTGTTACCTGCAGGTGTCAGCTGCAATTAACAGCCGGCACCTGCCGCTTATAGCCCCTTACTTACACTATGACGTACTCGTATGTCAAATGTCAGTAAGGGGTTAAATAATTTTTGTTGTTGAGACCATTGGGTGTACGTAAATGTAAGATTTTAAGTTTTAGATGATTAAATAAAATATTAGTTCTAAATATAATATACTGGATATACATTTTTTTAAATGCTGTAGTCAAGGGACCTGTCTAACAGATAGGAATTGTGCAAGATGGAGAGCGCCTTTAAATTTCTTCAGCCTCTGTGTTCCACTAGCTATATATTTTTATTTGTTCTTCAATTAATTTTTTTATGGAAGTGTTGTTAGGCGCACATGGTTTAATTAGTAATGGTTTTTATGTTTGGCGGGGAAAGGGATGGGAGGAAACAGCAATTTGGCCATTATCTTTTGGGATTTCTTTTACTGGTATTCACCATAAGTAATATATTAACTTTATTATATGGGTCATTTCAATTATGTCAATACCACACTTATATAGTTTTTGTTTTATTATTGTTGCACTATAAAAACAGTTTTTATTGAAAAAGAGTTTGTTTTTGTGTTGCTGCATTCTAAGGGCTTGTTCACAAGGAGTTTTCACTCCGCGTTACAAGCACTTTGTAGATCCGTCTCTGGGTCCACTCTGTCGGTCCCCAAGACGGATCTAAACAATTAGCAGTGTCTTTATCACTGCGGGCTATGACGAACATGCAGCGGCGTTCACATTAGAGATCGCCGCTGCGTGTTTCAAAAGCGCCGCTCGGGTCCGTCTTGAAAAGAATTGCAAGTCACTGCTAATTGTTAGATCTGTCTTGGGGTCCGCTCTGTCGGTCCCCAAGACGGATCTACAAAGCGCTTGTAACATGGAGTGAAAACTCTGTGTGAACAAGCCCTAAGACCCATAACAATTTTATTTTTCCATTAACAAAACTGTGGGGGTGCTTGTTTTTTGTGTGTGTGGAATTTGTGTTTTTTAGTCATTGGTTCACCTAATTCATTGTTTTCAGTGGTTGCATTATGTGGTACATACGACTTTTTAATAACTTTTCCAGTTTTTGGGAGGCTGAAAAAGCAGAAGATAGCCAGTGTTTTTTTTGGCTGAGAGCAACAGGGTGGTGGGACCCTTTGCTGCTTGAGCAAAATATTACACAGAGTTTTTTTTCTTAAATTTAAAATTTTTCTGAAATATACATTTATAGTGTACCCTGTTGATATAAGTGTCTATAATAGGAGTATCCTTTTAAGTCATGTTGCTAGGTGGGACCTCTACAAATTTGTCCTCTTTTTCTAGCACATCTCACAGATGCTAAATTGGATTGAGAGCTTCGGAACTCGGAAGCAAAATAAACCCCTTGAAGTCTGTCATGTTTCTTAAACTATTTCGGAACATTTTTGTTGGGTGGCAGGGGCCATTATCCTGCTGAAAGAGGCCACCACTTGTAGGGCATAGTGTTGCCATGAAGGGGTGTACTTGCTTTATACCAATGTTTAGTTAGTTAGTCAAAGTTGCATCCACATGTGGTTGCCCAGCAGAATTTTGCCCAAAGCATCACACTGCTTTTGCCTGCTTTTCTTCTTCCCAGAGTGCATCATGGTGCGATCTCTTCCAAGTATGTTATGCTCACATTTGAAAGTCGACATGATGCCAAAGAATGCACGGCAAAAATACATCAATTAGTCAGCCCATCCATCTACAACTGACATAGACACTGTGTGTGAGGTTTTGAATGGCTACTGGGCGCTGCTATATTTTCATGTAATAGAAAACATGATTTATCAGATAAGGTCACCTTACTCCATTTTTCCATAACCATTGCTGGTACTCCATGGTTGAGTCTATTTGGCAGTGGACAAGGGTAAACATAAGCGCTGTTACTAGACTACTGCTATGCAGCCCCATACACAGCAAGCTGCGATGCACTGTATGTTCTGACACCTTTTATAATGGCTCGCATTCATTTCGTAAGCAGTCTGCTACAGTGGCTTATCTGTGGGATCAGACCTCACAGGCTAGCCTTCACTTCCCATCCATGAACCTTGGGTACCCATTAAAGGGGTTATCTCATCATGGTGTTTTACAGAGCCACAGGCTGCTTCAGACTCACACTTCCTGGTTAGGCTGTGGGTGGTTCTAGAGCAGCGATCGACATATCAGCTCTCTTGTTTCTAGCTGAACCTGTTAGACTTTGTTCTGGATGTTTGTAAACTGTAATGTATGAGGCTACAAAGCTCTAAAGGATTAAAGCTTGTTAACAAGTAACGTAAACAAGCTCATGTCTTCAAGATAAAAACCACAGCATGAAATGGCATCACTATTCTGGCCACTGATACAACTTGTTAGAGCACAGGAGAGGTGGCCGGTAATCTAGGGAAGCTTGTGTACAAAGACAGGAGATAAGACCTGCTGCAACTCTGAAGAGAAGCAGTCTTTATTTACCTTTCCCTTCATGCTCAAAGCTAATCAATGAAATGGGAATACCCCTTTTAATGTGTTATCAGTTTACTTCTTCTCCTGCCTTGGTTCATTTTTATTAAGTCCCAATCTCGGCATGGCGAGAAGACCCCACAAGACCTGCTGCAGATTTTCCATGCCATGGGGTTCAAATTTGTGGTGCTGAGAAAAAAAAAAGAATATACATGCCCATTCTTTTGAAAAGATTCTGCTCTAGCAGGAGTAATGCAGGCTAACCCTATTGAAATGGGGCTAACCCACGTCCAAATTAGATCGGAATGCCTCTTCTGTAAAGTAAGAATCCTTGGCAGGAATCCAAGGATTGCACATTGGATTTTCCCAATAGGAAAAGTTTGAGGTGTGAACATACGCTAACACTTCAAGAACTGACTGTTCACTCGCTGCCTTCAAGATATTACCTTTAGTGTTATAGTATGTGAATGTGTGTGTTTGCATACGTATATATGTCTACTTTGACTCCTCATTATGATGAAATAGAAGTGCCCAGACATATATGGCTCAGTATTACTAAACTTTAGCTTATCAAGCAGATTTTTTTTTCTGCTTTGCTTGATAAAAATGTGTATTTCAGTCAGTGGCAGACTGATTATCTTTTTAGGCATAAAGTCACTTTAGATATAATGTCAGGGCTAATTAGTTCTATCCATTTGTATTATACTTTATCAAATAGTATCACATGTAGCTAAAAAGGCTTAAGCATTTATCTCACAGGCTGCATGTAAACTTCAATCCACAGCAGGCAAAAGCCTTTCATTATCTATAGCAGTATTTCTAAATCATGTATCCCCTTCTCAAACAAAGTTACATCAAAGTACCCCAAGAGCTATAATTCTATATTGTGCTTAATATTAAAAGTGAAGTACAATGAGCCCCCCTGGAGTTGACAACCAGTACATTTCTGGCTTGTATCTCTGCATTGGCCTGGGCACATTTTACCTAATATTTTAATACTCAGGCTGCGTTCTAATGGCACTGACAAAATGCCGGTTGGATTTTCCGACCGATATTTGATCTCTTTTTGTTATGCAGGGGGACGTTTGTTGTCCGCGGTTTGAAGATTCAAGCCCTCCCCTATCGCACCCAAATGTTTATGTTCCGTCCGAAAACCGGGCGGAAGAATGAACATGTTCTAAGTTTTTAGGAACACCGGCAGTGAAAAAAAAAGTCAGAAGGAAAATCCGTGCAATGTGGACTGCTGAACAGTTTTTCTATATAAAGAGAACCTGTCACATAGATTATGCCCCCCTTGCTGAGGACAGCACAAGCCAGTGTCAGCCCTGCTGTTTCCAGCGCTGTGTCCCTTATACTGTAAGATACAGCAGTTTTAGAGCATTTAATGCCCAAATCTGCAGTTTTCAGCCAGAAAAGTCATTCAAAGAGTCAGTTTTTTTCTAACCCTGCCCATCTGAGGCTAGCCCCACCCACCTCAACTGATAAACCTATTACTTTGAATTGGTAGAAACATGTGAATAACTCAGTGGGTGGGGCTAGCCTTTGGTGGGCGGGGCTAACACATGCTCATGAATAAGATTTGAGGGATAAATGCTCTAAAATGACAGCATCTTATAGAATAAGGGACACAGTGCTGGAAACAGCAGGTCTGTCACTAGCGTATGCTGTCCTCAGCAAGGGGGGTATAATCTATTTGATAGGTTCCCTTTAAATCAATGTAAAAAGTTGACAGTCGCTTTACAGACAGTTTTCAAATCTGAAAACTGTAAAATCGACTGAAAACCCTGCTGTGGGGACAAGTCCTAAGAAATATTGAAACTGCAGAGACGTTAGACATCACTTGGAAATGATAGGTTCTCCTTTAAAATTTCAAAATGTAGTACTGGAGAGCGTGCATCAATAAATTGAGAAATCCATTAGGTGGGGGTATTTCCATAACAGAAAGTGATCAGATATTGCTATGATATGCTATTACTTTCCCACTTTGATCAGTGGGAGTCCAGCTGTTGGGATGCCAAGAATCCTGCAAATGGAGGGGCCGGTGACCATGTCTTATCCAAAAGAGAAGATGTTTTAACATTAGTCAATGTAAAGGTCTGTTTCTTAATAGGATTATTACTGTGATTGTATTTGTTAATCTCACCATAACATTTCCAATCATGTTCTTGGGCCCTTGTGATCTCTGATTAAGACTTTGAAAATACTAAGAGTTATATTAAGGGTGTTGTAAGAATGAAAAGCACTGGACAGATTAGCGGCCTCCATCAAGACAGATTACTTAGAAAAGCAGATCTTCTATATTGCTTATGGCATTGTGTCGACAAGAGCTCCCAGCAGAGCAGGTTTAGTTAGGATCCTTGTGGTCAAGCCAATTACCGTGACATTCTTAGGACATGAACCAACTTTGCTTCAAGATAGGTTTTGTTCACACTAGCATATAACGGAAACCGTTTTGATCTATCTTGAATACATTTTTCTGCTGGGTGGCAAATTGCAGGAGACTACAAAATTCTGCCTTTGAAAAGCAATGGCAACCACACATACAGGAAGCGTGAGCAGAGTAATAATAATAATATACCAGAGTGTATGTATAATCGTGATTAGGACGGGAAAGGTTATAACATCAGTTCACATGTCTGATGCCTACAGATCATAGTGGCAATATTTGGGCTTAACCATTCTAATTAATTCCACTATTCATTTTTTGTTTTAATGCCTCTTTTATCTACCAACTTTTTTATCAATTTACTTTTGTCGCCCAGTTTTCCTCGAGTCCTGAATGTAAACTGTGCTTAGTAATGACCTGACCCATCCACAGCTCTGGTATCACTGTACACATAGGCACATTCTTTCTTTTAAGATTTCAATACAGCTTGTTTTCAAACTCTGTTGGCAGCTGTATTGTCACTGGTTTTGTAGTTTTTAACTTTTTAAAATGTTTTTACATTTTATTTAGAGAAGTTAAGTATTGAATAGAAAAGCATATTTGTCACTAAAATACGCTGTTATGTAAGGTTAGCATTATAGGGACAATAAGCTAGTATACAATACGACACAACAAAGTATTATGCCATTGTATACACTCAATGATGTAAAAATACAGCAGACTCTTATTTAAGTGGGTTTTCTTACCATGCAGTTTCACAGAGCCACAGTTAGCTTTAGGCCTCGTTCACACGGCTTATTTTGCCGCGGATTGGCGCCGTAAACAATGCATTGTCTATGGGGCCGGGAGCGGCGCCCCCGCCGCGCTCCGGCCCCGCCCCCGTCCCTCCCCTTATTCACGGCGGATTTGTGAGCTCAATACGGCTCACAAATCCGTCGGGAATAAGCCGTGTGAACACGGCCTTAGAATCACACTTTCTGTTCAGGCTATAGGCGGGTCTATAGCAGGGATTGACATATCAGCTCTGCTCTGCTGTTCCTAGCTATTCCTGTGACAGTGACATGACTGCTAGAGGTTTATAAATTGTAGTGTACAAGACTACAGAGCTCTTAGGCTATGTCTACACTTCAGTGGACAAAAAACGACCTGAAAGCAAATTACTAAAAACGTTCATGAAGCTAAGTTTTCTGTCCACTGCCTGTGAAAAGCAGCTGAAAAAAACGGCCGTTTTGTGCCGCGATTTGCGTTTTTTTTGGCGCGTTTTTTTACAAGCGTTTTTTGCTTGTCTTCAAGGCTGTTTTTTAATGTATGCATAAATTAAGCCATTGGATGTAACTCCGCCCTACAAAAGGGTAAATAAAGCACGTCTTTGCATTTATATGTCATCTTGTAAGTCGTTTTACGGATTTTGGCGCTAATAAAGTTATATCGCGTTTGTCGCCAAAAATACGTTTTTTTAAGGATTTTGGCCCTAAAGTCCATTTTCTTACGGATTTTGGTGATAAGATCTGCATTCTTACGGATTTTGGTGCTAATAAAGTTATTTTGCGTTTGTCGCCAAAAATACTTTTTTTATGGATTTTGGTCATACAGTCCATATTTTATGGATTTTGGCACTAATAAAGTTATCTCGCTTCTGACGCTAAAAATAAGGTTTTTTACGGATTTTGCGCCAGAATTAGTTTTTTTACGGATTTTGGCGCTTAAATACTTTTCTTAACATATTTTGGTGTTAACAAAGTTAAGATAAGGATTTGTGCCAAAATTCATAAAAAAACGGATTCTTGCTTCAGAATCCGTAAAAAACGTATTTTTGGCGTCTGAAGCGAGAACTTTATAAGCGCCAACATATTTTAAGAAAAGGATCTTAACACCAAAATCCGTAAGAAAAAGGATTCTTGCACCAAAATCCGTAAAAAAAAAGTATTTTTGGCGTCAGAAGCTAAATAACTTTATTAGCGCCAAAATATGTTAAGAAAAGGATAAAAAAAACGGATTCTGGCGCAAAAATCTGTAAAAAAAAAAAAAAAAAGAAGTATTTTTAGCGTTAGAAGCGAGAACTTTTTTAGCGCCAAAATCTGTAAAGAACATTATTTTAGTGCCAAAATCCGTAAAAAAAACGTATTTTTGGCGTCAGAAGCTAAATAACTTTATTAGCGCCCAAAACTGTAAAGAACATTATTTTAGTGCCAAAATCCGTAAAAAAATGGATTCTGGCGCCAAAATCCGTACAAAAATGGATTCTGGCGGCAAAATCCGTAAAAAAAAAGTATATTTGGCGTCAGAAGCGAGATAACTTTATTAGCGCCAAAATCTGTAAAGAAAAGTATTTTAGTGCCAAAATCTGTAAAAAAACGTATTTTTGCCATCAGAAGTGAGATAACTTTATTAGCGCCAAAATCTGTAAAGAAAAGTATTTTAATGCCAAAATCCGTTAAAAAAACTGATTCTGGTGCCAAAATCTGTAAAAAACTATTTTTGGCGTCAGAAGCGAGAACTTTATTTGCTCCAAAATATGTTAAGAAAAGGATTTTAACACCAAAATCCGTAAAAAAACGGATTCTGGTGCAAAAATCTGTAAAAAAAAACGTATTTTTAGCGTCAGAAGCGAGATAACTTTATTAGCGCCAAAATCTGTAAAGAAAAGTATTTTGGTGCCAAAATCTGTTAAAAAACGGATTCTGGCGCCAAAATTAAAAAAAAAAATGTATTTTTAGCGTCAGAAGCAAGATAACTTTATTAGCGCCAAAATCTGTTAAGAAAAGTATTTTAGTGCCAAAATCTGTAAAAAAAAAAACGGATTCTGGCACCAAAATCCGTAAAAAAACGGATTCTGGCGCCAAAATCCGTAAAAAAACATATTTTTGGCGTCAGAAGCAAGATAACTTTATTAGTGCCAAAGTATGTTAAGAAAAGGATTATAACACCAAAATCGGTAAAAAAATGGATTCTTGCCCCAAAACCCTTAAAAAACGTATTTTTGGCGTCAGAAGTGAGAACTTTATTAGTGCCAAAATATGTTAAGAAAGGGATTTTCAACACCAAAATCTGTAAAAATACGGATTCTGGCGCCAAAATATGTAAAAAAACGTATTTTTAATGGAAAAAAAAATTGCGCAAAAATCGTTAGCGACCAAAGCATGATCATTTTATTACAAAAGGTACAGACAAGGACACATCAGACACTTGTATGCAAATTTGATAAGATATAAGCTTTATTAACACCCACTATAGGTGGGACCTGGGTCTCCTGGGAGGGTTTTCATTGAAAAATCGCGGCAGAAAACGCGCCAATAAACGTCCGCCGCTTTACATAGACTCCTGTAGTAAATTTTCTGCCCTGTTCTGGCGTTTTTTAGAGCATGTTGCAAAATAAGACCAGTAAAAAAAACGAGCAGAAAAAAGAAGCTCAGTGTAGACAGCAGGACGTTTTTACAATAGAAGTCTATGGGAGATGATTACAGTAGTTTTTTCCTGCGTTTTTAGAAAACGAAAAACGCTGAAAAACCTACGTTTTTCTGTGCAGTGTAGACATAGCCTAAAGAGTGAAAGTTTTTCATTTAGTTAAGTAAAAAAGATAAAATCATCTTTATTTCCCAAAGCAATGTATTTGGTAATAGTCTTAATTTACCTTTCCCTACATGTTAAAAACTAATTGTTGTGGTGAGAAAACCCCTTTATATATCCATTGTTTTTATTCCATTGCCGGTGCCCCTGCCTCTCCCCACCTTCTCACCAGTGATTGAAAGCCGCTAATGCATCTGTCCATATACAAATCAGCCTTCACTCTTTAGTGAGTAATCAGGGAAAGGTGACGCGAGTTCATGAATACAGGGGCCTCATAACTATATATCTGCTGTATACTGTCAATCCACTTTAAGGAGCTTGGCCTTTCTTAAAAAAATATATTTCCTTATTTTGTATTGTCCTGTTATTCTTTTACAGATTATGGAGATAAACTTAACATGGAGTTGGGTGAGCGATACAAGCTGGATAAGGAAATGTTCCCATACTTTTATCTGTTTGTGAATGGTGATATTAAAAACCCAATAGCTTACACTGGAGTGGTTAAGACCAGTGCTATCCAGCATGGTTAAAGACTCATGGAGTATATTTGGGCATGCCTGGGTGCCTGGAGGACTATGATATGCTAGCGGGAAAGTTTATGAAGTCCACTAATAAAGACAAGAGGATTGAGCTCCTGAAGAAAGCTCAGACCCTGTTGGCCAACGTTGGAGAGCTGGAGAAACAGTCTGCAGAGCAATATATGAAGATCATGGGCAAAATCTTGGACCAAGGAGAGAACTTTGCTAACAGTGAATTTGAACGCATTACAAAACTGATTGAAAAGAACAAGATGAGTGAATCTAAGAAAGAGGATCTACAGAAGAGGCTTAATATTCTCAGCAGCTTCCAGAACAAAAATCAAGATAAGGAAGAGCTTTAAAAGTAAACTTAATGTATTTATTTCAACAGTATTTCTTCAACATTCATATTAGCTGTAAAAGAAACATTCTGACGTGGTTCATCACACTTCATGGATATCTTTTCTTACCATAAGTCTTACTGTTTACCCCCTTTTTTATTCTTTTTTTTTTTTACAAAGTTTTTATTTTGTCATTTCCTTGTTAAAGGGGTTTTTAATGTTGATGTTGGATCCTCCAAAATGGGTATTTAATCACTTTGCTAAATATATGTGATTATAAAAAGTGAAGCCTCTGAGAGCTACAGCCTGACTACGATGCCCTTAGTTTCCTGACTGTTTACATTAGCTACGACCAGGAGCTGACAGGAGCTGATCTGGCCATGCTTGGGTTGTTTGCACTTCTTATCTGATGGCAGGGCACATGAACGAGCTTTGAAGGGAGTGGGAGAAAAGAGCCTGTGTCTTTTGTATAGAGAATCCACTGGTTGTAATGTAATTATCTGAGTAAACATGCAGACGTTCCCTGGCTCTCTGCTCAGCCCTCGTCTCCCCCCTGCAGCAGTCCATGAACGAACAAAAGAACGCTGCCTGCTTGGAACTTATCTTCTCTCCTGAGCAGATAAGAGGGAGAAACAAAACCCGTACAGCTTCTGCACAATACCAGCCTCGGGAGCGTGCATGGGAGATGAGGCGATGACATCACAGAGGAGGTACTTGTTTTTTTAAACAGAGAAACACAACGCCCCTTTTCTCAAGACTTTAGATCAGAGTATCAGCTTGTTAGGTGAGGAAAAGACTTCTTGGCAAAACCCCTTTAAACATACTTATCAGACTTTTCATTCCAGACAAAAAAATGTGCCATTTGCCTCATTTTTTGTAAATTGTGTTCTAGTTTATTTAGTACCAGGACATGTGTCTATTCGATTTCTCTATACTTTCAGCAATATTAGATTCCATTAAAGGAAGTGTAGTATGTGTTTTATTTTTGTATTATATCTTCTTATTTCCATGCAATAGATGTCCTAGAGTCCCCAGAGATTCCCAGCCCTGCCTTTATAATACCTTGTTGATTAATTACATGGTGCCTTAATAGAAGGTCATCCTTTAATCCACATGAAAGGATGGATTTATGGATGGATTACCTATCTTCTATTGAACAGGTGTACATTTCTGGCAGGAATGAGTATCTCTCAAGCTGTTATGTTAAAACTTTTACTTCTAGAAAATAAGGGAACCTAGTTTGCTGAAGTGTTGCTGATGTGTCAATGCACTATGTATTTACTATAGAAGAGACCCTGTGAATGTAAGGCAGTTTCTATCTACCCAATACCCCCTGTAACTGTTACCTAAATCCTGGTTTGACATGCCTATATTTTATACTTTTTAGTGTTCTTATGATTTGTAATATATTATAATTTTAATTGCATTCTGCTAGTCTACTCCTTACTTTAATTGCAGTATTAATCTGAATTTAATTTATTCCATGTCTCTGGCCTAATTTTGTTTTTTTCCCCTTCATTTTCTGTTGTCAGTACAATGCAATTGTAGCCAAGGTTGTAAGTATTTCAGTATGTGCAGAACTCAGCACAGAACTATATTAAGGTTTTTATGTCTGTGATCTTAACTGGCTATTGCCCATAAAAACAGAATCTTTCTTTTACTTAGTAATATATTTTACAGTGTTTTATAATGTGAGAAACACACCATGTGCAGACATGCTAAAGAAGTCTTGACTTAAAGGGAATGTGTCATCAAAAAATGACATTGTTTAACTCATGTATTTATGTTAAACACATTTTTTAAAATAATTTTTTGTTATTTTTTTTTTAATTTTCCATATCACTTTCCAATATTTTTTTACAATTCTTAAGTCCTGCAGTTTTCACTTGAGCCACTAGGCCTAATAATAGTCTGGCACTTCCTGTTCTATAGAGAGAGATTTTCAGCAGTTTCCTCATTATCAGCACAAGCAGGGTCACACTGAAAGGAGACACCAATGTGTATAGATAACACAGGATCCGCAAGTCACAATAGGAGATGTCACAGTTCACCCTCTCCCCCTCCCAGCACAGTGACTTCTTCCCAGGTCCCAGAGCATGCCCAAAAAACTCTTCTATAAAAGTCAATGGGACTGATCCAGTTCACAGGGTCCTAGGTGCATGAAGCTGCTGTAAAGCATCTCTCTAAATGCTGTTAAAGCAGTGCAGGCAAGAAAGCTTTCCCAAAATCATATACAGACAACCACATTGAGAAAGCTACAATCAGAGAATAAAAACGGCTAAGAAGAAAAAAATATCAGGGTCTTGTTTAAGTAAAAAAAAAAAAAATCCAAAAATTTACTTTAAGATACGTTTCTACAGACAGCATTCACCAAATAAAAATTAAAGGGAAATAAGCAGGTTTTCTAGAAGGTATGTTGAAATAAGTTGGAAACCGGGCTCCTAAACTGTAGCATGTACCGAATACTACTTGGTCTTTCGACACATTGTGTAAATAGGATTTTAAAAAAGCCTTTTACTACAGTATAACTTCTGCCTTAAAATAACCACTTACAATGAAACAAAAGGAGAGAAGACCCTATTGGTTACAGCTTAAAGGGGTTTTGCTATTTGGCAAATTTCCTTCCTAGACTAGCTTGTAGCCTGCTAGGAGCCGGCCTAATAGAATGGGGAGATGGCCATGCTTGCGCTGTTCTCCCAGTTCATTTTATATTGCTGTTTCGGAGATACAGCTGAGTGAGTGTGCTCGACTATATTCAGAACTCCCATAGAAATGAATGGGGGAGAGCTGCACAAGTGTGGCTGTCTCCCTGTTCTGTGAGGCCGGCTTGTAGCTTGCTCCAAGTTGGCCTCAGAAGGGAGTTTGCCAAATGGAAAAATCCCTTTAAGGTTTATAGGAATGGATTAGAGTGACAGAAGATGTAGATGTCATGTCCGCTCCCTGTGGTCATGGAACTCTCGCAGATATATGGATCACACAGCATTTACACAGTTATCAGGCTGATCTAATCCTTACAAAACATTTCTATTGATAATCTATATGTTGTTGGTAAACAATTTTATCAAACAACAGGAATGAATATATTTATATAGACAAATGTACAAAGTAATTCTCAGTCCCTTGATATGAAGGTGCTTGAGAGTTAAATGGATATTTTCCGAAGACTATTATTATATTTTATCTGCAAAACAATATAAAATACCAGTATTTTCAATGTTCTATTTTTTACCCATTGTTTTCCGTTTTTTTTAGCTACATCCTCCTGTAGACCACGCTTTAACCATTCACCTCAAATGCATAGCCTACAGGATGAGCACGAGTGGATGTTGCTTTGCTATGGCACATATCAGAAGAGCTCAGTAACAAGGGGAGACCTTGGGAAAGGTAGTTTAAGCAGACGAAAGTGAGTGTTCACATGTGACAGTGTGCAGAACTGCCTAGCTTGCTGGTAATTGGGAAGGAAATGTGCAAAACCAAAAGGAAGAGGACAAGTAGCAATATGAATTTTACAGAACCTGTAAGAAAGACAATGCTTATAGATTTGTTTCCAATATAGGAAATATATATGGAGGTTTCTGGAAATGATGGTCTATTGGAAAACCCCTTTAAAGGGAACCTTTTTGGATCATCATTATTAAATTTTGTTTGTTACAAGTACCATGTCATAAATAAAATCTTTGCTAAACCAGAAAAGTTGGAGATACCACATCCTGCCCAGAGCTGAAGCGGAGTGTACATTGCTTGTATTTATCCCCTGGGCATTCAGTTTGTTGCAGCAAAGCCAGACATGGCCTGTCTGGGAGGAAGAACTAAACCAAAGGCACATTGCTGCCTTTTAGGAGAATGGGGGTCTGGAGAAATGTATATAACAAACAACACCTAGTAACTATATATTTTATGCATAAATCTAAACTGTGCTAACAGTGCTATATTGGAGAAATATGACTAGGTTTCATATTAATGCTAGCAGGGTATGCTAGGAAAATGGTTACTAAAACCATATGGAGCAATACAATTCAGTCCCATTCCACAACCAAACAAAGAAGCATGCACGTCTAGCTAGTTGCATCTTCCACACGTTGCTTCATCCATACAACTTGTCATGTAAAGGAAATACTGCTTAGTGTGTGACTTTTGTTAGTGCCTCTTGTTAATCTGTTCATCCCGTCAAGCCTAAAGAGGTCTGTGATCTTTAAATGTATAACAAGTAGACCTTTGACACTACATATACGAAATATGTCAAATATTACTGGACTGTTGGAAGACTGCTGCCTGTGGTATCATGTATTTATTCTAATGGGAGATTGTTCATTGATTGCAGTTGTATTTTTTGTGCTCCTGATATATAAATAAATTGAAGAAATAACATAAGATGCTGCTCTAAAAGTCATTGGTATATACATTGTGTTCCTCTAATCTCGAAGTATACGCCTTCATACATTATAGAGTTGCAGTATCTTTACGGCAGTAATCCCATCTCAACGTTGATGACTTATTATGCCATACATATGTGGTAGATGTAGATCCCACCTCTATGGCATAAATCAGACATTTATGGCATATCTAATCAATATGCCATAAATGTCTGACATGGGAACAGTACTTTAATTCCCCAATATAGTTTCACTGAAAGACAATAAGGCAGAAATTTACCAGAGGTTTTAATGCAACTCATCAACAGACTTTCGTGCCAATTTGGAGCCTGCACTTACTAACAAACTATCAGGCCTGGGATTATATGAATCATGAGAATTATTTGTGCTGTGCCCAAAAAAAAAAAGTGTGTGTGTATGTGTGTGTGTATATATATACATATATATATATATATATATATATATATATATATATATATGGATATACACATATATCCATGCAGCCTTAGTCCATATGCTGTAAATGGCAGTAGAGCACTGTTCCCAACTAGGGATCCAAAGACTCCTGGTGTCTCTTTGACATGCTTACGGGTTCCTTAGAAGAAGGAAGAAGTCAAGAGTAAGTATAAGGTCTTTGGGTAGTTATAAAAGTTGTATAGTGGTGGTTTCCAAATAGCGATCTTCATATGGTGTTCAATGCCCATCTGTGTGGCTGTGAGGAGGACTTAGTTATGGCCATATGTATACTACGGAGGGTTCTAAGGGGATAAGTAGTGGATATAGAGAAGTGCCTTAAAAATTCTCTCTCTCTCATTATTCTGGCATCTGGCAAACATACAATTGTGCTCAAAAGTTTACATACCCCGGCAGAATTTTTGCTTTCTAGGCCTTTTTCAGAGAATAAGAATGATAACACACAAACCTTTTTCCACTCATGGTTAGTGGTTGGGTGAAGTCATTTATTGTCAAACTACTGTATTTTCTCTTTTTAAATCATAATGACAACCAAAAACATCCAAATGACCCTGATCAAAAGTTCACATACCCCAGTTCTTAATACCGTGTATTGTCCCCTCTAACATCAATGACAGCTTGAAGTCTTTTGTGGTAGTTGTGGATGAGGCTCTTTATTTTCTCAGATGGTAAAGCTGCCCATTCTTCTTGGCAAAAAGCCTCCAGTTCCTGTAAATTCCTGGGCTGACTTGCATGAACTGCACGCTTGAGATCTCCCCAGAGTGGCTCAATGATATCAAGGTCAGGAGACTGAGATGGCCACTCCAGAACCTTCCCTTTGTTCTGCTATAGCCAATGACAGGTCATCTTGGCCTTGTGTTTTGGATCCCTGTGATGTTGGAATGTCCAAGTACGTCCCATGCGCAGCTTCTGGGCTGATGAGTGCAAATTTGCCTCCAGTATTTGCTGATAACGTGCTGCATTCATCTTTCCTTCAACTTTGACCAAGTTTCCTGTGCCTTTGTAGCTCACACATCCCCAAAACATCAGTGATCCACCTCCGTGCTTTACAGTAGGAATGGTGTTCCTTTCATCATAGGCCTTGTTGACACCTCTCCAAATGTAACATTTATGGTTGTGGCCAAAAAGTTTGATTTTGGTCTCATCACTCCAAATTACTGTCTTCCAGAAGTTTTGAGGCTCGTCTCCGTGCTGTTTGGTGTATTGTAGGTGAGATACTTTGTGGCATTTGTGCAGTAATGGCTTTCTTCTGGTGACTCGACCATGCAGCCCATTTTTCTTTAAGTGCCTCTTTATTGTGCATCTTGAAACAGCCACACCACTAGTTTTCAGAGTCCTGTATTTCGGCTGATGTTATTTGTGGGTTTTTTCTTTGCATCCTGAACAATTTTCCTGGCAGTTGTGGCCGAAATTTTTGTTGGTCTACCTGACCGTGGTTGGTTTTTACAGAGCCCCTGATTTTCCATTTGTCAATCACAGTTTAAACACTACTGACTATCATCATTTCACTGGATATCTCTTTGTATCCCTTTCCTGTTTTATACAGTTCAACTACCTTTTCCCATAGATCCGTTGATAATTCTTTTGCTTTCCCCATCACTCACAATCCAGAAATGTCAGTGGCTGGATGAAAGATGCAAGAGTCTGTCTGGATCCTAGAAACTCACTCAGCTTTTATGCACACACACCGATTACAAGCAAACAGGTTACAGGTGAGGATGTTACCTTTAGTAGCCATTCAAACCCGTTTGTGTCAACTTCTGTGTATGTTATCAGACCAAAGTCACCAGGGTACGCAAACTTTTGATCAGGGTTATTAGGATTTAAAAAGAGAAAACACAGTAGTTTGACAATAAATGGCTTCACCCAACCACTAACCATGAGTGGGAAAAAAAAGTTTTTGTGTTATTCATATTCTCTGAAAAAAGGCCAAGAAAACAAAAATCCTGCCGGGGTATGTTAACTTTTGAACACAACTGTAAATAATTTTGGTAATCCTAATTGACCTAAAACGAGTTAAGGTTTATTCTGAGGTATTTTTTTTTTTATCACTGATCTGGAAACCCTGCCTTTACCTGCCTATGGGGGACCTATAACTGCCTACCCTACAGAATAATATGGGGGACATATACCTGACTACAGAACAATATGGGGGATGTATACCTGTCTACAGACTGGGAATCCTGTGTACCTATAACCTACTGGGGGAACATATATACCTACTTTATTGGGGCCTATATAGGAGCGATGGGTGACTCTCCAACAGCAGGCATACGACTTTCCCATTGTAGGAAAGCGGATCACCAATCTTTTCTATATAGATCTCTATTATGGTTATATAGACCCCCAATAGGTAGATAGGTTTATAACCCCTCCAGACTGGGGACACTATGTACCCATAACCTACTGGGGGGGGACATATATGCCTACTTTATTGGGGGCCTATATAGGAACGATGGGTGACTCCCCAACAGCAGGCATATGATTTTCCTATCATAGGAAAGCTTTTCTATATCGATCACTATTATGGGTGGGTGTATATATATATATATATATATATATATATATATATATATATATAAATAACCCCCAGTGGGTAGGTAGGAGGGAATATAGGTGTTGGAAAAATGAGGATTCTAAAATATTTGTGACGTAAATTCTGCAGGAATGAGTCGTGGGCGGAAGAAGAAACATTACAGGAAATCCGTTCTGAACATTAGTGGCCATTCCATGTGGAGCTGAAGATGGTGAATTTCTTGCTTGGACAGGAATCTGGATACACAAAATATCCATTCTTTATGTGCCTCTGTACTAGTTGGGCAAAAGAAGATCATTAGACAAAAGTGTCATGGCCTACAAGGGAAGAAATGATAGTTGGTACTGTAAATATCAACAGTGGACAAGAACAAAATCATTTCCCACCACTTCATATTAAGCTAGGATTGATGAAGCAATTTGTTAGGGCTTTGCACAAAACAGGTGATTGCTTCAAATACATTTGTAGATCATTCCCATGGAAAAACTAAAAGCTGGACTCGTTGCTGGTTCTCATATTTGTAAACTCATGAACGATTCTAATTTTACCAAATAAATGAATGACAATGAGGCTTGAGCCTGGAAGAGTTTTGTCTCTGTTGTGAAGAACTACTTGGAGAATCACAGAGCAGACAATTAAGAAGAATTGGTGCAAGATATGCTTGCTAACTTCAGAAATTTGGAAAGGGAACGTGTCAAAGATGACTTATTGTTTAACTCACATTTTTATGTTCAACACATTTTTAAAGAAATTTTGGTTATGTTTTTAAAATTTTCCATATCACTTTCAATATTTTTTAATAATTCTTAAACCCTGCAGTTTTCACTTTGGCCACTAAGCCTAATAGTCTGACACTTCCTGTTCTGTACAGAAAGATTATCAGATGTCTGCTCATCATCAGCACAAAGCGGGTCAAACTGAAAGGAGACACCAGTGTGAATCGATAACACAGGATCCACCAGTCACAAGAGGAGATAGTCACAGTTCACCTTTTCACCTCCCTGCACACTGACGACTTCCCAGTTCACAGAGCATGACTAGAAAACTCTCCTATAGAAGTGAATGGGACTGAGTCAGTCTTAAGTCTTCTATGTGCATGAAGCTACTGTAAAGCATCTCTGACTGCTGTTAAAGCAGTGCAAACAAGGACTAGTGGCCAAAGTGAAAACTGCAAGAGAATTCTTAAAAAAAATATTGAAAGTGATATGAAAAATTAAAAAAAACAAAAATTCCTAAAAAATGTGTTTAACATAAAAATGGGACTTAAACAAGGACTCATTTTTTGATGACACATTCTCTTTAATACGAGCATAAGGATGCACTATCTACATAGCCATTTAAACAAATTTCCAGATAAACTTGGAGACTGCAGCGAGGAACAAGGCGAGAGGTTCCACCAGGATATGAAGGTGATGGAGCAGAGATATCCAGGCCGATAGCACATACACGATAACAGACTACTGTTAGGAGTCTCCAATGTCATTATCCCAATGACATACGTAAAAGGAAATTGCATAAAGTTTTTTTGAATCATTAACATTAACAATGACTAATATTGTATTTATCAAATCATACATAACTTTTTCCTGTCACTGTTAGATATTTCATTTATTTTCTGTATGTTGTTAGATTGTTTACTTACTAGTTGCTTCTAAAATAATATTCTTGCAATTTTGAATGAAACTTGTTGCATTAACTATGAAATATCTCAGAAACTAGAGCCAAATCTTGCAAAACCAGTCATTCTTAATAAGCACCATAAACTTGGTGCTAAACCGTTCAGACATTGTTGGCACCAGAAATCACTGTATGCCAGTGTTATAGGTGCGCCTCAATGAAAATACCATTTTTATTAACTTGAGAAAAAATAAACACATGCATTATTTTAAATAGAGATTACAATTGCTCAGACATTTAGTTGCTCAATCTGTACTTTAAAGGAATATGACCATCAATTTTTTTCTTTTCACCATATTGACAAGCAATATGGAACTATTATTTGGATTTTTTTTATTAGGCATTTGTTTAATATAATTTTTTTTAAAGTTATATTAGATTACTTGTATGTATATTACATTCTCTAACTTCCCTTCGGAGAGCTTTGATAGAACAGCAGTGAGAGGATTGCTTGACGGCCCTTCTTTCTTGTCGGCTACGGTCTGAGAAGTGTAAATATTATGAGCAACAACCTGTGTGTAAAAAAAAAAAAAAAAAACCAAAAAAACCACCCCTTCTCAGCAGAAAAAGAGAGCCCTATTTTCCTTTCATGTATTGATCATGGTTTAGTATAGTCGTATCTTCCCCTGTGGAGAGAACAATAGAGCAATCATGTCATTACCTAATATTGGTAATCAGACTACAGACAGACCAAAAGTTTGGACACACCTTCTCATTCCAACAGTTTTCTGCATTTTCATGACTATAAAAATTGTAGATTCACATTGAAGGCATCAAAACTATGAATTAACAGATGTGGAATTATATACTTAACAAAAAAGTGTGAAACAACTAAAATATGTCTTATATTCTAGGTTCTTCAAAGTAGCTTCTGCTTTGATTACTGCTTTGCACACTCTTGGCATTCTCTTGATGAGCTTCAAGAGGTAGTCACCTGAAATGGTTTTCACTTCACAGGTGTGCCCTGTCAGGTTTAATAAGTGGGATTTCTTGCCTTATAAATGGGGTTGGGACCATCAGTTGTGTTGTTCAGAAGTCAGGTGGATACACAGCTAATAGTCCTACTGAATGGACTGTTAGAATTTCTATTATGGCAAGAAAAAAAGCAGCTGAGTACAGAAAAACGAGTGGTCATCATTACATTAAGAAATGAAGGTCAGTCAGTCCGAAAAATTGGGGAAACTTTGAAAGTGTCCCCAAGTGCAGTGGCAAAAACCATCAAGCGCTACAAAGAAACTGGCTCACATGAGGACCGCCCCAGGAAAGGAAGACCAAGAGTCACCTCTGCTGCGGAGGATAAGTTCATCCGAGTCACCAGCCTCAGAAATCGCAGGTTAACAGCAGCTCAGATTAGAGACCAGGTCAATGCCACCCAGAGTTCTAGCAGCAGACACATCTCTACAACAACAGTTAGGAGGAGACTGTGTGCAGCAGCCTTTATGGTAAAATAGCTGCTAGGAAACCACTGCTAAGGACAGGCAACAAGCAGAAGAGACTTGTTTGGGCTAAAGAACACAAGGAATGGACATTAGACCAGTGGAAATCTGTGCTTTGGTCTGATGAGTCCAAATTTGAGAAATTTGATTCCAACCACCGTGTCTTTGTGCGACGCAGAAAAGGTGACCAAATGGACTCTACATGCCTGGTTCCCACCATGAAGCATGGAGGAGGAGGTGTGATGGTGTGGGGGTGCTTTGCTGGTGACACTGTTGGGGATTGAAGGAATACCGAACCAGCATGGTTACCACAGCATCCTGCAGCGGCATGCTATTCCATCCGGTTTGCGTTTAGTTGGACCATCATTTATTTTTCAACAGGACAATGACCCCAAACACACCTCCAGACTGTATACCGGCTATTTGACCAAGAAGGAGAGTGATTGGGTGCTATGCCAGATGACCTGGCCTCCACAGTCACCAGACCTGAACCCAATCAAGATGGTTTGGGGTGAGCTGGACCGCAGGGTGAAGGCAAAAGGGCCAACAAGTGCTAAGCATCTCTGGGAACTCCTTCAAGACTGTTGGAAGACCATTTCAGGTGACTACCTCTTGAAGCTCATCAAGAGAATACCAAGAGTGTGCAAAGCAGTAATCAAAGCAAAAGGTGGCTACTTTGAAGAACCTAGAATATAAGACATATTTTCAGTTGTTTCACACTTTTTGCTTAAGTATATAATTCCACATGTGTTAATTCATAGTTTTGATGCCTTCAGTGTGAATCTACAATTTTTAGAGTCATCAAAATACAGAAAACTGTTGGAATGAGAAGGTGTGTCCAAATGTTTGGTCTGTACTGTATATAGAGATACATAGAGAAGTAGCTGAAGTAAAGTTCTCTCATACAGATAGAGAAGGACAATAGTTTAGAAGTAATATTTGCATAGGACTGCCAAAATAAAAATTTTCCAGAAATTCTAAAACAAAAATCTTTTTTCCAGGAATATTGGTTTTAACAAAAATACTCCTCTCTAAGGAGCTTTCCTTTAAAGATATTTTTTTATCCCATGAATGGAAATGTCCAAACACATTATAAAGCATACATTTTAAAACCACAGACAAATTCAGTCAGTCATAGACACTGCTTCTTACATAGGGATTTATTTTAAAAATACTCTTGTCAACCACCTAGCATCACTAACAAAATGTGTTTGTAATATGTGACAATGTCCGGATTGTCAGGCTCTCTGAACCTTCACATACAGCTTGTGAAAACAGTCAGGTAAAAGATTTGCGAAAGTCTGTAACTCACCCGCAACCCAAATCAAAAGTATTTCTTTCATGCTGGTTAATTCATCTGCATGAGGGCTGAAATTAGCATTTTATTACATACATGTTCTTCTGTATGCATATGTGTATGTACATACTTATATACTATACAAATATACATACGCACATATAGATTTATATAAATATACACCAGCACTCAGATGGTGACAGGGTTGCATAAATAAGCATACAAAATGTTGTAATATCTTTAGCAAAATGGAGCTAGCCACTTCAGATCCTGAAGAAAGGTGAAAATGTCTTCTGCTATAGTAAGCAAAGGAACACAGGTTTGACGTTTTGAAGCACCTGGACACTTGGTGAACGTTCTCAAGTTGCAGAACTAGTTGTTTAGTTGACAGGTTGATCAAATTAGAACCGACTTCAAGCATGTAATAAGTTTATGCATAACTACCTAGATGTAGTATTGTAACAATGGGGTACCAGCCGCCTCAACTCTTTAAAATGGTTACTAAGATGTCGTAAGTACCAAGTTTGTGGCACAAAAAGAAGCCACTGTATGTCTCGCTCCTATAATTGGCAGTCATTCACAACCCTATGTTCCATTAGCTGTGTAGTTAAGCTCTGTAATGGTCTGGGCATTGACTTAGAAACTAAAAATCTAAACTTGTAAGCTTTCGAAACACATTATTTCATATAATTTAAAACACCTACTAGGAAGGGAAGAAGGGGCCTTTTGAAGAACATACAGTTCATGTTTAAGGAAGGAGAGAGGTGTCGTAAAAGATAAATAGAAGGAAGAAAGATTTCATAATGCATCCAAAAAAAGAATATAAATAAAATTTATCTAGGAACGGGAATAACAACTGTTGGGATTGAGCCAAATTACTATTGCTGCATGTACAAAGTTTCCAAGGTTGCATGAAGGGCACAAGGCATGAAAAAGTTCATTGCTGAAAGTTCATGAACATGTATAAAAAGTGGTCAGGTGCCTCCTGTTTATGTACAATAATTTAAATCAGTTGTAGAAATTGAATTCAAATCTTAACAAAAAAAAAAAATCAGATTGTTGAAGTCCTTCATGCATTCTCTTGGGAAGTTCTGGATTAGGATGACTGCCAGAAGCTCATCAATGTATCTAAAAGACAGTTCTTATTCACATTCTAGAGTTTCAGTTTCTTAATTGTCTCGAGTCTCTTCCGCAGGAGATCACCAATCTCTTGCAATGAGTGCATGTAGCTGTTCTGAACCTTGTCTGATGCCAGCTTTGTAAACTTCTTTTCTTCCTGAATGACAAAACATGAGAAGAAAAATTACATTTTTGGGAAAAATAAATCTCCAAACAACTGACAAAAGTGTATATCCACCATGGCAATTTGCATAAGGGTCTCTCCCAGACCCTGTTGACATGTCATGTCTTGGCAGTAGACCCAAAGGGCGAACGGGGCTGCGTCAGAAGTCTGGTATATTTTCGGCCCAACATCTAGCGCAGCCCCGTTCGCAATAATTAAAAGCCCCCCGTACACCAGTATCCGGTGCATTACAGAGCGCCCGCGGAACTTTGTACTGCCCTGATTTCGGGGGACGTGCGGCGCACTAGAACCTTACGAAGCTACATATTTATAGCTTCGTTACAGCAATTCTAGGCACATTAATGCTGGAACAGGTAAACCACAGAAATGTTGTATTGATGCTAGAATGCGCCGGATTTATGACCTACAGTAGAGCGGGTTCATAAATCAGGCGCATTCTACACTATTAAAATGCGCATGAAAATTGCCGTTTACATGACAAAATTCATGCATGTCACCCAAAGAGTCTTAAAGGTTCAAAGTATGATGTATTATGTCTTTTTACCTGAAATGTTAAGGTTTCATGTCTGTACATAATTATGGTTTGTTTCAAAGCATTAGAAAACCCCAATGTCCGCTCTCATGGTAGAACAACATTACATTCTATAGCTCTTCATCACTGTTCAAAGTCAACATTTTGGAGCTCCAGTGCACTGACATGTACTGCGCAGGTCTGCAGCAGGTTTTAGAAAAATTATGTCCATCTCTCCAGGAAAGTCAGGGCTAAGGGTGACTACAATTTAATAAACTGTGCTCATAGCCACATCAGAGAACAGAACTACTACAGCACCACCGTATTTTTGGAAAGGTTGGTTTTTGAATCATTGGTTGTGTGTGACATTCAATCAAAATCAATGCAAATGTTTCTGGATGTAGAAAATAGCAGTAAACATTATACAAAAATAGCAGAATCTTAAAATTACTTGGATATCCATTCCATATCTAGGAGTTTCCATCTTGGCTTAAAGGAGTTGTCTCATTAATAGCTTTCAGCCTCTGTCTGTGAATGGGAGTTGAATTGAGGGGCGTGCTAGCTTCTCTGCCTCTTCCCCCCTCCCCTCAGCACACAGGCAGCTATCCGCCTGTAACTTCTATACAGCAGGGGGATTGCTGCTAGAGTTAACCCTGTGTGTGCCTGCCTAGAGAGGTCTATGATTGCTAATAGCAGAACAGAGGGGCTGCAAGTGTTCCTATACCCTCTGCTTAGCTTACATATCTCCACATCTCCAGCAACAACAAACAAACCCTCTCAGAACAGAGGCAGGGAAGCTGCAAAGTGTTACTCAGGATGTGTCCCTAGTACAGCACAGCATGAACTGTTCACAATCTGTATAGTATTATTATAGTTACAGCTCCACAGACATCATGATTATAGTAACAAACAGGGTCACTGCTGTCACATCTATTGATCAGCCTAATCTCTGCTCAATCTGTGTAGAGAGCAGGAGGAAGCAGGCACACACAGGGTTAATCCAGGCAGCATGGACATAGAAGCCAGAGTCCTCCCTCCTCCCCCCTCCACTACAGAAGCATTCTGTGTGGGAGGGGCTCTCTGCTCAGACCTGTCTTCAAAGGTGATGAGTCATTCAGACCTGACAGCCAGTAAGATAAGGATCAACAGGTCGGCTGCTATAGAAATTTGAGAAGCTGATGCACTCCTAGGAACAGGGCTAGCTCAAAATCAGTAGGACATTTGTAATGAACATATATTGCAAAGCTGCTTGTTTTTTAAAGATCTTTTAATTAAAACCCAATCATTGTAGCGAGACAACCCCTTTAATTCCCTAGTCATATTTTAAGGTTCTTTAATGGATCAGATTTGACTGAAATGAAAACCCCCTCCAATAGGTGGCACTTGAGAGAGCACTTCTTTCTTCAGGAGAGCTTATTTCCAAATTCAATTTTTCCTTGGAGCATTGTAAGTCTCCCTACACCTTTATGGTGTTCTCCACATTAAGAAACCGATCTACCCTAAAGCTACCTCAAAGGCCTTTCTCCCTGACAGCCAGAACCCTACTATGTACTAAAGAGGGTGCAAGAAGGACATTTGTTACATCATCTAGAACAGGTGTGCAGAACATGCAAACTGGGGGCGACATGCGGCCCCCCCATTGACCCTGTGTGTGTTCCCCAGCCAACAGGACACAAAAATGCTTTATCTTTGTCCTCATACTGCATAAAGTAATATTTATCTGTTGACAGCTGTGTTCATACAAAATAATTTATTTCAATTTATATAGCTGTGATAAATATGTATTCCTATTTTTGTTTCTAATTTATGTGTGATTTTCCATTCTAAGACCACGTGTAGTGGGCAGTTGTTCTAGTCAATCGGAATGGTGTATTCTTAACAGGTGTTTGAACATGTTCAGTCTTATGCTACGTTTAAGGACTCTGTTTGTCCGAAATGTGTCAGCAGGAAGCTGAATACCTCATGTGAGCGTTACTAATTTGGTATTTTCGCCCTCTGACTTTAGACTTTACTATGGATTAATAAAGAAGTTTATATACTGTCCTTGCAAACTTTTTTTTCTGCATATTGTGCCTTGTACCGAAGCTTCCTTCAGCTGACCGGATCAGGACTTGGTGGTAAGCCAACCATACATGTCTTGCATTAATAATTGGTATGTTTTGTGTGTCTAAAGCTCTGTCTTGTTCAGTCTTCTAATTGCAAATATGCATTTTAGATATGTAAATATTTAGGCATATTTTTTATATTTTCTAAGGATTTATTTGTAAAAAGCATAAAAACTCTCCTGAAAACTCTAGCACCAAAAGTGTTAAATCTATACAATGTATTACTTCTAATCGGTCTGAAATGGAATTTTTTTGTTTTTAGAGTCAATCTAAACAGACAAACAATGAAAATTTACCACCCACCTCTGTAAAATTGACATTATTCAGGGAAAGATCTTCAACTTTCAGTGCTACCAAAGAGGTCTCCAAGTCTTTTATATACTCTATCACATTTGTAAGTAAAGTGTGCAGCCCGTTAACGTAATCCTGGAAGCCAGTAAACACTGGAGGCTGGAAAGCAAGAATCCATAATAAGGTTTCAGAAATTAGAATGCTTTGGTCATGACAGATTAACCCCTTACCGCCGGAGCCAGTTTTGGCCTCTCTGACAGAGCCCTATTTTTGAAATCTGTCATGTGTCACTTTATGTGAGAATAACTTTTTGACACTTTAACCTATCCATGTGATTCAGAGACTGTTTTCTCGTGACACATTGTGCTATAAGATAGTAAGAAATTTTGGTCCAAAAAATGATTGTTTATTTGTGAAAAATATCAAATTATGGTGAAAAATGTGAAAAATTTACCAATTTCAAACTTCAAAAATTTCTGCATGTAAGACAGATAGTTATTCCACTCAAAATAGTTTATAACTAGCATCTACCATATGTCTGCTGTAGTTTGGCATCATTTTTTTAAATGTCTTTTTTTTTTTTTTACGACATTAGGGGGCTTATAAATTTAGTAGTAATTTTCAAGAAAATTTGCAATATACATATTTTTAGGGACCAGTCCAGTTCTAACGTGACTTTGATTGACCTGTATGTTAGATACCCCCATAAATGACCTCATCTAAGAAACTACACCCCTTAAAGTATTCAAAACAGCATTTAGAAAGTTTATTAACCCATTAGGTGTTTCACAGAAATTAAAGCAAAGTGGAAGTGAAATTTCAAAATTTCACTTTTTTTGCAGATTTTCAATATTTATGCATTATTGACAAGAATACGGTAAATGTGATCAGGGAAATGCAAATTAATATTGATTCCCCAGATTCTGCCGTTTTCAGAGATATCCCATATGTGGCCCTAGTGCATTATTTGGCTCAACCACAAGCCCCAGAATAGGAGGAGCACCTACTGGACTCTGGGGCCTCATTTTCATTACAATTTTATTTAGGGGCCATTTCAGGTTTGCGGACACCCTAAGGTTCCAAAACGTAATAAATACCCCTAAAAAGACCCCATATTGGAAACTACACCCCTTACGGAATATATCCAGAGGTGTAGTGAGTATATCTACCCCACAGGCGTTTCACAAATTTTTTTAGCGTTCGGCTCTGAAAATAAAAAAAATAAAAAAATTTCCAATAATCTGCAATTTTAGCTGAAAATTTTTAATTTTTACAAGGAATCTTGGAAAAAAAGCCCCAAAATTGTGTTACGCAATTTCTTCCAAGTTCGGCAATACCCTACATGTGGGTGTAAACTGCTGTTTGGGCGCATGGCAGGGGGTACAAGGGAGGGAGTGCTATTTGGCTTTTGGCGCACAGATATTGGTGGGGCCATGTCGCATCTCCAAAGCCCCCAAAGTACTAAAACAGGTGAAACCTTCCAGAAGTTGCTCCATTTTGGATTCAACGCCCCTCAGGGATCTCACCTAAGGGTGTATTTTGCATTTTGGGTGCACAGGTGTTCCGTATTCTTTTTTTAGCACTGGGCCATGGAAATGGAGGGAGGAAACGCAGTTCCGCCATTGTTTTTGGGCTTCATTTTTACAGTATTCGCCATACAGGATAAATGACGGGATAACTTTACTATGGGGGTCGGTACAATTACAATGATATAAATTTTATATAGTTTTTTATGTTTTATTACTTTTACACAATAGAAGCGAGTTTTATAAAAAGTTGCGTTTTTAAGTTGTCGTATTCTGACAGCCATAGCTTTCTTAATTTTTTGCATATGGAGCTGCTTGTGGGCTTGTTTTTTACGAGATGAGTTGATGTTTTTATTGATACCATTACGGGGGGCATATGATGCTTTGATCACTTTTTATTAAGGTTTTTGTGAAGCATTTTGTACAAAAAACAGCAATCCTGGTAGTGTTTTTTATTTTTATTTTTTACAGCGGTCACTGTGCGGTATAAATGACATGCTAGTTTTACTCAGCAGGTTGATACGATTACAGCGATACCACATTTGTATATTTGTTTAATGTTTTACTGCTTTTACACAATAAAAACACATTTATTTGAAAAGGAAAACACGTTTTTGCATCACCGCAGTCTGAGAGCCATAACTTTTTTTATTTTTCTGTTTATGGAGCTGTATAGGGACTTTTTTTTTGCGGGATGAGTTGACGTTTTTATTGGTAATATTTTTGGGGGGACAAGACTTTATGATCGCTTTTAAATCTGTTTTTTGGAAGGTAGGGTGAAGAAAATACTGCAATCCTAGCAGTGTTTTTTATTTTTATTTTTAATAGCGTTCACCGTGCAGTATCCGTGACAAGTTAGTTTTACTCTGTGGGTTGAGACGATTACGGTGATACCCAATTTATGTAGTTTTTTTATTTGAAAGCACAATTTTTTTGAAAAAAAAGTGTTTTTATTGTGTAAAACAATATTTATGCATCGCTATCTTCTAATAGCCAGAACTTTTTAATTTTTCCGTATACAGAGCTGTGTAAGGACTTTTTTTTTGGGCACCACTGTGATGTTGATATGAGTTTTTGATTACTTTTTACTCCATTTTATGTGCTGCGGGATGAACAAAAATCGCTATTCTGTGACTGTTTTTTGGGGGGTTTTTTTACGGCGTTCACCGTACGGGTTAATTAACATGACAGATTTATAGGGTGGGTCGCTACGCACGCGGCGATACCAAATATGGGTACTTTATTTATTTTTGATCTTTTTTAGGGCGATTGGCGTTTGTAAAGGGGAAAAGGGCGATGTACGTGTTTTTATTTTATTTTTTGTGTTTGTGTTTTACTTTTTTACACTTTTTTTTAACTTTTTCATACTTTTTACACTTTCCCCCAGGGGGGAATTGCATGAACGATCGTCAGATCATTCATGCAATAGGAGATCAGCATACAGTTTATAGCTGTATCCTGGTCTCCATGGCAACTGTCTGTCACGCTGCCCACAATGCATTGTGGGCATCGTGACGTCACCAGACAACCCGGATGCTGTCATTCAGCGTCCGGGCTGTCTGGTAGGAGACCGGTACCGGCGCTCAGCGCCGTTACTGCGCCGAGATCGGCGGGCAGCAGGAGCTCACTCCTGCCGCCCGCAGCCGCGATGTCGCGACCACGATGTCGCGACATCGGGGGGTTAATCCCCCGCGGCCGGAGCTCACTCCGGCCGTGGGGGATGCGGCATGATGCCAGCGGTAATATACCGCTGGTTTCATGCCGCGATCTTGCGCGCTCCGCTTGTGAGCGCGCAAGATTGCCGTGACGTACTCATACGGCAATTTGCGGGAACCCCTACCCGACATTGCCGTATGAGTACGGCAAATGTCGGTAAGGGGTTAAAGGTCTTCAAGAAGATGGGAATTGAGGACAGAGTTCTAAATTGTGCACAGTATGTCAATCACAGCACCTATTGGCCTGTAAGCACCACCTGGTCAGGCCAGAAGGCACCACACCACATGACTCAGAAGGATGGTAGCACCTACTTAAGCATATTGCTATGTACATCTCCATTAAAGGGGTCTGTCTGATGACAGATTTCTTTTATGTGGACACTAAAGTTAAAATCAATCCATTTTCCATATATGACTTAAGAAAAAAAAATGGGAACAGCTCTAAAGCAAAAAAAAAAAAAAGATTCCAAAAAGTCAAAATCTATCTATCGATCAATAGATAGATTTGGACTTTTTGAAATCTTTTTTTGGCTTGTTTTAGAGCTGGGTAAACAGGGTAAATAGCATACAATTTTGTCAGAAATAATGCAGAATATCTACTATTGCATGCTTGCATGGTATCCCCCAACAGGGTAAAACAGAATATCCCACACACTTACGGTGACACAACTGTCCTTTTTCTTCTTTTTCTTTTTCTGAAGATTTGATTTGAATGGCCTAAGGACACCCACAAAATATGCGGATATCCAGAGAACAACCGAAATGGCCTAACACAAACAGAAAAACAAGACCCTTAAGTGCAATGGCCCTATGTAGATCAAGAAGGTCAAAGACAAAGCCAGGTGTTCAGTAAACTTACTAAATGCAAATATGGCACACCATGTAAAATCAGTTAGCAAGACAAAATTTGAGCTGTAATTGCTTAACAACTGGAGATTACTGCCATCCCATATTAGACATGTATGGTACATTATTAGGATATACCATAAATGTCTAATAGGTGCAGGTCCCAACCTCTGGAACCCGCACAGACCGCAAAAACAGGCCCCTAAAAGTCTTCATTCAGAATAGAGAACAGATTGCGCTTACTTGCTACTTTCCATTCCTTTCTATGGGAGTTCCAAGTATAGCCAAGTGGTGTGTTCAGCAATACTTGGAACTTGCAAACAACTTAATGGAGAAGAGTGTGCAAGCACGACTTATACCCTGTTCTAAACACTGTTGGGGGCCCATTCTTTAAGTAGATGCAGGTCACATAGGGGAGACTGGATCCCATCAGAACAAAGAGGGAAAACTTTTTTTTTGTTTGTCCCGATGAGATACAATGCACATTTTGTGTTCACCCATTTTCCTAAATCCAGTCCTCTTCTTTTGAGATACAGTTTGCAATCTGTATCACCTTCACAAAAGAAGTCAATTAATGCTATGATGTTCCACAAATCAATAATTATGCCCCATACCGAAACATAGTTAAAGACTAACCTCAACAAAGAAGACCAAGTTCTCGATAATATGAGGCGAGACCTTATAGTGACCCTCGTGGATGACTAGTAGGTCTCCTTTACACTGGTGAAGAAGTTCTATTAAAAAAAAAAAAAAAAGCCATAAAGTATTTCACATTTGGAAGTTAATATTCTAACAATAACACTGAATGTAACTACAAATACCTTGCAAATGGCCCAGAGAAGATTTTAATCTGTTCCCAATTTTTTCTTGCACTTCACAACTATCATCTGTAAATGGAAAGAGATTTCAGAAGATTACACATAAAAAAGAAATTGACAGTATTACACTTCCTGTCACAGTCAGATTATACAATCCTGTTTAGTGCTACCGCAAGTGGGATCTACATAGGTGACTGGAGTCAGATTAAGTACAACATGAGCTGTATAATTCTGTATGTATTAAGCTTCCCCCCAGTTGTGGCTGCAGGAAGACAGAATTTAATCACATAAGGTAGCAGTCCTATTAGGACAAAAATATAAGAGGGCGCCATCATGCTAGGAATACCCCTTTGTGACCGAATGGAGATCTGTTCTTGTTTTGACTTTAGAACCCTTCCTGGGTCAGCCATATTTGACAAAAGCACAAGCACCGTGCTGTACCGACTATAGAGACAATGCAGTAAGAAATTAGCGAGTCGACTGACTGAGAAATGTCAAATTATTACAGCCACCATGGAGTAATAAAATACATCTCAGTGACAGGGAGATGCTTGCAGGGCCTTACTGCTCATGTATACAAGCAAGTAAGCGGTCAGATTGCTAATAGGGCATTGTGCATAGTCATTGTATAATGCAAACTGCTCCAGAGACCAAACACTGGCTGGTTGGAAAATAAATTATGCATGCCTAGTGGTTTAATTAAAGTGGTATGCAAAGGAAATATCTGAGACTGTTACCTAGCAATTAAACTTTTTGAAACTGGCTAATGTCTGATGAATACAGACCGTGTACACATTTATCTAGACAGTTGTGCCAAAATACTGACACAATTTGTGTAAAAGAAAAAAAAAATGGCCGCCATGCTTTACACCACAGTTATTTCTAGAGACTTTTACGCCTTGGTACAAGAGGCGTGGTTTCGTTGAAAGGGAAACGGTCCAGTGTGTAATGCCCTGAGCCAAAAAATTACATGCTACTAACTGCACCGGTATTAAGTCAACACAAAAAGGGTATAAAATTAGACTAGACAGTTCTAACATGCAACAGATTGATCAACACTATGATAAATGTGCCGCACTAAGACCGTCTAGGAGTTAGACACTGCTGATAAATCTGCTCCACTGTTCATTGTAATGATCAAGCTAATTTACAATGAATGTCTAGAGAATAACACTATAGGCCACATGTATGGAAACTGTCTAGGTCGAAAATTCACTTTGTTGTTCATAGCAACCAGAGCGCCCCTTTCATTCTCCCAGAGCACTATATGAAATGAAAAGGGAACTCTGATTGGCTGCTATGGGCAACAAAGTGAATTTTAGACCTAGACAGTTTTCATACATGTGACCCTATGTTTAGGCTGGGTTCTCACTATGCGTTTTTTTTGCAATTGAAACACTTTTTGACAATGAGATAACAAACATATATACACTATTTTTATGGTGTGTGTCCCCCCCCCCCCCCCCCCCCAAGAATTTTTCCAAGTTCGCCTCTGTACATAACTTCGTGGTTTGTGTCTGACTTCCCCCTCTGTGAGCTTATGCCAGTGAGGATTGCTTGACCGTTCTCTTCCAGGCTACTGAGGGCCTGAAAGATGTGTTATCAACAAGACCTGATAGATGTGAAGAAAGCTGAAAATCTCCCAGTGCAGAAACAGATTAACCCACTACCCTTTCATGAATTGCTCTCGTCAGTGTCCTGCCGTACTGGTCCAATCTTTATCTAGGCCTGTCCAGAGAACAATAGAGTGAACATTATCTCATCACCTACTATTTGTGATTTGTGATGAGACTAAGTTGCAGGTAAGACAGGAACTACGGTAAATTGGAGATTAGTCTGCCCGGGCATTCCGGAGCTTTAGCTCCTTCTCATCACAGCTATAAGAGAAAGATTTTATAATTAATTTTTTAATAGCATTGGCTCTTTAAAAAATAAAATATAAATATATATATATATATATATATATATATATATATACATATATAAATTTTATAAAATTATATATATATATATAAAATTATATATATACATATATAAATATTTATATATAAAATTATATAATATATATAATATATATATATAATACATATATAAATTTTATATATAAAATTTATTAATATATATATATATATTATATAATATAAATTTTCATATATAAATTTTTATATATAAAATATATATATATAATATATAAAATTATTATATAACATATATAAATTTATATATAAAATATTTTATATATATATATATATAGATATATATATATATATATATAATATAATGCCTTTATTTGTTTTCCAGGAATATTAAGTTTTTAACAAAAATATCTCATTGTGACAGAAGTGTCCCTTGAAAAAGTAGTTTTACCGGTCTATTGTGTTAGGCTATGTTTACACAGCACACAAGAACGGTCGGATTTTCGACGGTTTTAGTATTTTGAAATCGCTGAAATTCCGACTAAATAACATTCAACATTCACAGACTTTAAGGAAAAAAAAAATCAAAACTACCTGAAGTCTACACAGGTCGTTTTTTTCTCATTTTCTGGTGTCGGCGGTTTTAGCAACATGTAAAAACTACTGTTTTTTTGGCTGTTTTTGACAAGAACTTGACAAAAAACTTAGTTTTATGAATGGTTTTAGTATCTGGTTTTCTCTGAGTTTTTTGTCCTATGCTGTGTGGCCTTAGCCTTATTTTCCTGCCTCATCTAGGCTTCTAGCAGTACAGTAGAGTGGTTATTAACCAATCAATTAATGAGATCTTTTTTCTGTAGCTTGCTTGTCAGCTTTGCTGTTAATAACTCTGAAGAAGAAGAATGGAGGCCTCAGCTTTATGTGAATTTTCAAGTGGCCAAAACTCACAGCAAAGTAAAAAAAAAAAAAAAAAAAAGTTTATAATAAAATCTAGAGCTATTACTGTTGCTGACAATTCCTTGACATTTCATACTACATGCAATCGCCTGATCTTTGAGAGCTGTGATGATTTCTCTCCTTAGATAAAAACTTTACTCAAAAGTATGTGAATAATGCCAGAAGGAACCTCGAGGCCTGTGGATAATTAACGTAAAGTGGCTTTGAGAGGAATAGGAGAGAGACAATACAAAGCAAACAGAAACTGGTGGACATGAGATGAGCGCCGCCTTGTTTTTACTACCAAAATCGGTCATATGACTATATAGCATAACACACCTAAAAATTACATGAACAGCCAGGGGGTTTCCAGAAAATATTAATTAGAATTTAAGGGAATAAGATGTTAACACGATAAACATTGAAACAAACAAAAACAAAAAACACAACAAACTTGGAAAGTTTTTTTATTTTTGGGAAAACCTTTTAATATAGCACAGGTTGAAATACTAAAACCAGATATACTGCCAAATGAAAAACTTTTAGCGGTGAGGTCGCTTCCTAGGGCACACTTATCCTGGATCCAGCACAGGTCAGCATCTCCTGTACTTTTAGACTTTAGCAGAACTATGCGCAAGCCACTTCAACTTACCGCAGTTCCAACAAGTCAGCTGAGCTTTCTCTGAACTGAATAAACACCACTGCACAATCTTCAGGTTACAAAACATCCTTTACATGGTGTTTTTTGCTGCATATTTTGCTGCAGTGTTTATAAGCCAAAACTAGGAATGAAACCTACAGAGAGAGAGAGTATAAAAGGGGAAGGCTCTTCTGCATTTTGGGCCCATTCCTGGTTTTGCTTTATAAATGCTGAAGCAAAATAAGCATAAAAAACACCGGCCTTAAGACTAGGTTCACATGTTGTATTTATTTTTGCAATTGAGGTGCATTCAAAAACTGCATAAAACATATGTAACAAAGTTTTTTTTGGGCATTTTTTTTTTAATTAACTCAAATTTAATAAGGGTTTCACTTTTCTACTCCAAATGTCAGTTAAATTATAAAAACACAAGTGTACTTGATGCAGTTTTTAAGCACAGCTTAAAGGTGTTGTCTCACTACACTGAGTCATCCTACCTCAGTCCTGTTTTCTTGGTTTCATTTTAAATTCAGGGGTGTGTTTACTGGCTTCTACTAGGTTGTAGTAGAAGCCAGGGCTGTAGCTATAGCAACCAGTGCTGGCAGCCTATCAAAAGAGATCGAACAGGTCTGTAGCGACCTGAAGAGCTGATGCAGCCCATACAACAGGGGATATCTCAGAATAGGTAGGACACTGTTAATGGACACATATTGCAAAGTGACTTGTTTTTTGTAAGATCTTTAAACATAAAAAGCAATCCTTGTAATGAGACAACCCCTTTAACACAAAAAAACGGCTGCATCTTACAGAATAAGGGGCACAGTGCTGGAAACAGCAGGTCTGTCACTAGCTTGTGCTGCCCTCAGCAAGGAGGACTTAACCTATGTGACAGGTTCCCTTTAAGGCACAGTCATAGAAGAAGGAGTGGACTCTGGAACCCAGAATAAGCTGTACATTGAATGAATTAAACACAAGCCCAAAAGGATCTTTCCCCACAGAACAATGTATTGATCTGGCCAGCTCCTTCTGTTCTATAAGGCCATGTCCCCACAGCACCGGTTTGCGGCCAGTTTTTCAGATGGCTTGCGGATTTGCAATCTAAAAAACCGGCCGCAAACTTTTACAGTACCCACTGCATGGGTTTTCCACCCGAAAAACATTGTGCTTGTTCGTTCTTCTGTCCAGTTTTCTGAACAAGTGAATGTGAAAGGGGAGGGTTTTTCTCTGCTAATTGCGGAGAAAAGCCGTCCCCTCTGCGGCTGTGGGCACGGCACAAAAACCGGACAAATACCAGTCAAGTCTTCTGACATGTCACGGTGACATCTCAAAAGTTGTTAAAAAGTTACCCATAATGCAACAAATATTTGCATAAAAACATAAGTAGAGAAATTTCTTACCTATTCCACACGTGTCCAACTCATAAATATCATTCACCAGCTGGAAAGCTTCTCTCTGACACTGACAGCTGCCACTCCCTAAGAAACCTGCAAGCCGAGATGACGGAGGTCCCAGAAAAGGATACTGCAAAATACAAATATATAAATATATGTACATCAGTGCTTCAAAGTGACAGAATTAGTATGTTTTCCATTTTAACTTCAACTGAATCAATTCTGCACCTTAATCATTTTCTCATTAAATTGCTTTGCTGAATCCAATGTCTCTTCGTACTGTCTCAATAAAGATCGTACAGTATCAATCTTGGATGAGACTCCATTCTCTGTAGCCTTCTCAGAATTCTTCGGTTCGCTTGTATGATTAAGAGTAGTCAGTCCACTAACCAACCTTAAGGTCAGTGATCGGATGAGCAGCCAAATCCGCTCTTCCTCCAGTGACAGCTGCCTATGTTCGTTGGACATGTCTCTAAAGAACACAAGGTAGGTACAAGGATAAAATTCTACATGCAGCACAACTTGGCACACAAAACTATATGCCAGCAACATTATATGTAAAGGGATGTCTACCTGTGGCAGAAATTTCTGCAAACGAAAACTGAATTCCATAAATCTGAATGAGGTGGTTTGTGAAGCATTTGCATACATTTCTGCAAGGATGATTCAATTGAACTGGACATTTGCGGAAATGCAGAGGATCTGCCACGTGTGAATAGACCCTAACAGCTAATAACTGAAACCAGATACTGATACATTCTTTTCTACTCTGCCGGTTTTATTTTCCGATTGTAGATTTTTTAATTCTGTTCTCTGTATATGATTATGGGGGCATCTTACCCGAGCTGCTTTTAATAGCATTTACTACAACTACATGGACATAGGAGCCTGTAAACAACAGTAGACCTATTGACTTCTAAAGAGTTTTCCAGGCATGCTCTGTGACCTGGGAAGAATCACAGTGCATCGAGGGGACCATTTCTTATTGTGAATGGTGGATCCTGTGTTATCTATACACATTGGTTTCACCTTTCAGTGTAATCCTGCCTGTGCTGATAGTGAAGAGACTGCTCTATAGAATGGGAAGTATTAGACTATTATCAGACCAAGTTGCCAAAGTTAAAACTTCATGATTTAAAGGTTTTTTTTTTTTTTTTTTTTAAAGATTGATAGTGATATAAAAAAAAAGTATATTACCAAAAAATTCTTAAAAAATGTGCTTAACAAAGGCATGAGCTAAACAAAAGGTCATTTTCTGCTGTCACATTCCCTTTACAGGAAACTGTCAGGTAGTTCATGCTGCCCTATCTGAGAGTAGGATGTGATAGAGGAAGAGAAGCTGAGCTCTGTGATATATAGGGTTATATGATAGAGAGAGAGGAGCTGAACTCGGATATATAGGATTATATGGTAAAGCAGAGAAGCGGAGCTCTGTGATATATAGGGTTATATGATAGAGGGAGAGGAGCTAAGCTCTATGATATATAGGGTTATATGATAGAGGGAGAGAAGCTGAGCTCTGTGATATATTAGGGTTTTTGATAGAGGAGAGAAGCTGAGCTCTGTGGTATATAGTGTTATATGATAGAGGATGAGGAGTGAGGCTCTGGGATATTATAGGGTCTATATGATAGAGGCGGAGAGCTGAGGCTCTGTGATATATAAGATTATATGATAGAGGAGAGAACGTGAGCTCTGTGATATTATAGGGTTATATGATTAGAGGAGAGAAGCTGGAGTCTGGGATATAGAGGGGTATATGATAGAGGAGAGGAGCTGAGTCTGTGACATTATAGGGTTCATTGATAGAGGAGAGGAGCTGAGCCTCTGTGATATTATAGGGTTATATGATAGAGGGGGAGAAGTGAGCTCTGTGATATATTAAGATTATATGATAGAGGAGAGAAAGTTGAGCTCTGTGATATATAGGTTATATGAATAGAGGAGAGGAGCTGAGCTCTGTGAATATATTGGGTTATATGATAGAGGAGAGGAGCGAGGCCTCTGTGATATATTAGGGTTATATGATAGAGGAGAGAAGCGTCGGCTCTGTGATATATTAGGGTTATATGATAGAGGAGAGAAGCTGAGCTCTGTGTTATATAGGTTATATGATAGAGGACGAGGAAGCAGAGGCTCTATGATACATAGGGTTATATGATAGAGGAGAGGAGATGAGCTCTTGGTGATATTCAGGGTTATATGATAGAGGAGAGAAGCTGAGCTCTGTTGATATATAGGGGTTATATGATAGAGGAGAGGAGCTGAGCTCTGTAATATTTAGGGTTATATGATAGAGGGAGAGGAGCTGAACTCTGTGATATATAGAGTTATACAGTGGTGGCCAAAAGTATTGACACCCCCTGCTATCTGTTCGATTAATACCCAGTTTCTATCCTGATAAAATGATTGCAAGCACAAATCTTTGGTAACTTATTATCTTCATTTATTTGTCTTAAATGGAAAACCACAAAAAGATATGGGGAAGTGTCATAAAGCCAAATTGGATTATAATTCCAAACATTAAAAAAGGGGGTGGGGACAAAAGTATTAGCACTGTTTGAAAAATCTGTGCGGCTTCTCTAATTTGTGTAATTAACAAGACTGTAACTTTACCTGTGGCACCTATCAGGTCGTTGGCAATAACTAAATCAATCTTGCAGCCGTTGACATGGATTAAAGTTGACTCAACTTCTGTTCCTGTGTCCTTGTGTGACCACATTTGAGCATGGAGGAAAGAAAGAAGACCAAAGAACTGTCTGAGGATTGGAATCCAAATTGTGAGGAAGCCTGAGACATCTCAGGCTACAAGTCCATCTCCAAAGGACCTGAAGTTCTGTGTCTAACGTGCGCGCGCAGTGACAATCAAGAAGGTAAAAGCCATGGCACTGTGGCTGACACTCCCTAGATGTGGACGGAGCCGCGATGGGCACTGTGGCTAACCTCCCTTAGATGTGGACGGATGCCCATGGCCTGTGGCTGACCTCCCTAGATGTAAGTCCCATGCACTGTGGCTAACTCCTAGATGTAAAAAGCCCATTGGCACATGTGGCTAACCTCCCTAGATGTAATAGTCCCATGGCACTTAGGCTACCTCCAGATTGTAAACCCATGCACTGTGGCTAACCTCCCATAGAGTATAAAGCCCATGCACTGTGGCTAACTCCCTAGATGTAAAGGCCCTGGCACTTGGCTAACTCCCTAGATGTAAAGCCCATGGCACTGTGGGCTAACCTCCCTAGATTTGGAGGAATAAAGAAAAAATTACGAGAGATTTCAACGCAAGATTGTCGGATGGTTGGATTATAAAGAACCTCAACTAACATCCAAACAAGTTCAACCCGTTACTTATCCGGTCGGCGTCTGAATAAAAAGGGACTGTATGGGGTCGATACCAGGAAGATCCCAACTTTTACCGAGACATTAAATGCCAGGTGAGGAGTTTGCCAAAAAAATTACTGAAAAGCCTAAAAACGTTTTGGAAGAATGTTCTCTGGTCAGATGAGACAAAAGTAGAGCTTTTTGATGAACAATGCATCAACATAGAGTTGTACAGGAAACAAAAGAGGCAAAGAAAGAACACGGTCCCCTACAGTCAACATAGGCGGAGGTTCCCTGTGTTTTGGGGTTGTTTTGCGTGCTCTGGCACTGGACTGCTTGACCGTTCGTGCGTGTGCATGGCATTATGAAGTCTGAAGATACCAACCAAATTTTGCAGAACAATGTAGGGCCCAGTGTGAGAAAGCTGGGTCTCCATCAGAGGTCATGGGTCTTCCAGCAGAACAAGACCCAAAACACACTACAAAAAGCACTATAAATGGTTTGAGTGAAGCACTTGGAGACTGCTAAAGTGGCACGCAATGAGTCCAGAACCTGAATCCGCATAGAACACCCGTGGACGGGATCTCTACAATGGCAGGTTTTGGAGAAGGCACCCTTCATATATCGGGGACCTGGAAAAAAAAAGGGGGGGGTCATTTACCAAAGAAAGAATGGTTAAAATTCCAGCAGAGCTTTGTAAGAACTCATTGATGGTTACGGGAAGCGGTTGTCGCAGTTATTTTGGCTAAAGGTTGTGCTACAAAGTAATAGGCTGAAGGGTGGCCAAATACACTTGTCCGGCCCATTTTTGAAGTTTTGGTTGAAATGATCAATAATTAGATTTTTGTTCATTCTATTTTGTGTTTTTTTTCATTGCAAAGCAAATTAAATGAATATATTAATACCAAAACGTATGTATTGATTGCAATCATTTTCAGGAAGAAAAACTGGTTTATCTGACAGAATAGCCAGGGGTGACTATACCTTTTGGCACACTGTATGATAGAGGAGAGAAAGCTGAGCTCTGTGATATATAGGGTTATATGATAGAGGGAGCTGAGCTTGTGATATATAGGGTTATATGATAGAGGAGAGAAGCTGAACTCTGTGATATATAGGGTTATATGATAGAGGAGAGAAGCTGAACTCTGTGATATATAGGGTTATATGATAGAGTGGGAGAAGCTGAGCTCGGTGATATATAGGGTTATATGATAGATGGAGAGAAGCTGAGCTTTGTGATATATAGGGTTATACAATAGAGGAGAGGGGCTGAGCTCTGTGATATATAGGATTATATGGTAGAGGAGAGAAGCTGAGCTCTGTGATATATAGGGTTATGATGACCGAGGAGAGATGCTGAGCTCTGTGGATATTTAGGGTTATATGATAGAGGAGAGAGCTGAGCTCTCCTTTTATATTTTGTGTTAACTATAGAGGAGAGTAGCTGAGCTCTGTGATATATAGGGTATATGATAGAGGAGAGAAGCTGAGCTTTGTGATATATAGGGTTATACAATAGAGGAGAGGGGCTGAGCTCTTTTATATTTAGTGTTAAATATAGAGGAGAGAAGCTGAGCTCTGATATATAGGGTTATATGATAGAGGAGAGAAGCTGAGCTCTGTGATATATAGGGTTATATGACAGAGGAGAGATTGCTTTGAGCTCTTGTGATATATAGGATTATATGATAGAGGAGAGAAGCTGAGCTCTTTTATATTTAGTGTTAAATATAGAGGAGAGAAGCTGAGCTCTGTGATATATAGAGTTATATGATAGAGGGAGTGAAAAGCAGAGAAAACAAATCAAACCGAAAGTGAAAGTACTGCTGACCCTACCCAAATACAGTGAATGACAGCTTGTGCTGTTCAAACACTAATGCAGGGAAAGCTGTGAATAACCGATGTGGACAGGGTAAGCAGGACTTTAAGGGATCTTCTCGTCATGCTGTTTCATAGAGCCACAGCCAGCTTCAGGCTCATACTTCCTGGTTAGGTTGTGGATGGTTTTATAGAAGCAACTGGCATTAGCTCTGCTGTTTGCAGCTGATCCAGTTATAGTGGTATTGGTGCAGGAGGTTTGTAAACTGTAGTGCAAAGTCTACAGGGCTCTAAAGTGTTTAAGCTTGTCAGTAACTGATAAACAAGCTCTGTTTTTATAGATCACACGCCAAGTTGGGGGGGGGGGGGGTGGGGGGGGGAAAAAAATAGGAGTGACAGTCACATGCTCGGGGACAGGGCTGCTGGAGCAATGAGAGCACAGAGGGTAGCTTGTGTAAACAAGCAGGGGAAACGAACTGCTTTATCTCGGAAACCAGGCAAAATTGGAACCGCAATGTATTTAGTAATCTTTATTTACCTTTCCCTAAATATTTAAAGGGAACCTGTCACATAGATTATGCCCCCTTGCTGGTGGCCCCCCCCCCCCCCCCACCCCCCCCCCCCCCCCCCCCCCCCCCCCCCCCCCCCCCCCCCCCCCCCCCCCCCCCCCCCCCCCCCCCCCCCCCCCCCAGCAAAAAGGTAGTGTCAGACCTGCAGTTTCCAGCGCTGTGTCCCTTATTCTGTAAGATGCTGTAGTCTTCGTGTATTTAATGCAGCTTTCAGCCAGAAAGAGTCTGTTTTTTCATACCCCGCATCATGATGGGGGTGGGTGGGGCTAGCCTTTGGTGGGCGGGGCTAACACCTGCTCATGAATAAGATTTGAGCATTAAATGCTCTACAACTCCTGCATCTTACAGAATAAGGGAACAGCGCTGGAAACAGCAGGTCTGACACTAGCTTGTGCTGTCCTCTGCAAGGGGGGCATAATCTATGTGACAGGTTCCCTTTAAAGCTAATCATTGCAGTAAGAAAAACCCTTTAACTGTCTCTTATGGAATCTGGTCAGTATTTTCTCTTTTTTTCATTCAGAAATAGAGCATCAAATTATATAAACCTATATATCACAGAGCCCAGCTTCTCTTTGTCTATCACATCCTGCTCTGAGATAGAGCAGCATAAACCAGGTTCAGGTTAAAGGGAACCTGTCACATAGATTATGCCCCCCTTGCAGAGGACAGCACAAGCTAGTGTCAGACCTGCTGTTTCCAGTGCTGTGTCCTTATTCTGTAAGATGCTGTAGTTTTTGAGCATTTACCCCTCTAAAATCTTATTCTGAGCAGGTGTTAGCTCCGCCCCCCAAAGGCTTTTTTAGCCCCGCCCACTTGACAAGTTATTCACAGGTTTCTACCTATTCAAAGTAATAGGTTTATCAGTTGAAGGTGGGCGGGGGCGGGGCTACCTGCCGCTCGGCAGGGTTTGAAAAAAACTGACTCTTTGAGGAATCTTCGAATGACTCTTCCTGGCTGAAAACTGCAGTTTGAGCTATTAAAATACACGAAAAAACTCCCAGGCATCTTACAGAATACGTGGACACAAGCGCTGGAAAACAGCAGGTCTGACACTAGCTTGTTCTGTCCTCAGCCAGGGGGGCACAATCTATGTGACAGGTTCTCTTTAAACTTGTGTGCAATGAATCAAGGTATTAGAAATTTGCTAAAAAATATATATATTTCAGATTTCAAAAATTCAGAATACAATAACTCCCTGACACTTCATTACTGAACACACCGATTTAGGGAAAGAAAGCAATAATCTTCTTCTGTACTAAATGACTTCAAGTATCATACGTTATTTCCCTGTGTGTATAGAGCTTTCATCTATTACAACTGTTTGACAGTGCACTAGAGAAGAAGCTTGGCAGACCAAGTATTGCTTCTTTAATGCAATGTAATTCCATATTTGGGGTGGGGGCTGAAAACAGAACTTTGGGTGTTATTTAAAGCAAAAAATTAAACTAGCCATTTTATTTGTGCGAGCATGATACGCTACTATGAATAAACTGTAAAAATGTGCAGCTGACAAAGGCAAGAGAGGAACTTGGAGAGGCTGAAACTAAAAAGGACCAGAAAAAAGTAGTCTTGAGAGGTCATCTCAGAAGGATTTTCAGACAGGAGCACCATACATACAAACCATTGCCCATCAGTTCCATACTATTACTATAGTGTTAGGTTCTCTTTAGTTTTGTACAGTTAAAAAAAATAGTATAGAACATAGTACAGATTCTTTCATTGTGGCGTAAAAATGGAAACAAGCCACTTTGAAGCAGTAATTCTTTATGGAAAAACTTGATGCGGAACGTAACAAAGATAAGTTAACAGAAAGTTTTTTCGAAAAATGGAAAAAATTTATATGTCGGATGCATTTGATGACCAAGAAATAAGAAATATAGTGGAGCCATTTAGGTACTCCGCTTACTTCTAGCAGAACAGTTATGAGGTACTCTAGCGAAGGGACGTGGAGGGTTGTCACCATTAGAGGAGGAGGGAGGAGGGGACTTATGCACATCACACAAGTTGGGGAAAAAGTTCAGGACGTTTAGTTATCGAGTTTAGTCATGTTAGAAAAGAGGAGAGAGAACTACGTTACTGAAATGGTGCGGTGAGAGAACGAGATTAGATGTGATTTGTAGTGTAGATCACCTTTCAAAAGGAAATTGGATTTTGAGTCATTAATGACTATTTAGTGTATCATATGTATATTATGGTACCTAATGGGACGCATGTATGATGGTAATGTTTTGTGAAACCCTCAATAAAAATTTTTATATTAAAAAAAAAAAAAATGGAAATACCATTCATCACCGCTGTGAACAAGGACCCATTGGGGTCAGAAACTGGTTAGTGGTTACAAACGCATTATTTCACTTTCCTGTGAGCCTGTTCTATTTGAATAAAGAATTGTGGATATCTTACTCGCTGGAATACCCGTTTAGGGCGCGTTCTCACGGCACAGGACAAATACCGGTCGGTTTTCCGCGACCACGGGGGGGGGGGGAGGCGGGGGCACGCTTTTTCTCCGCATGAGGGAGAAAAGCCCTCCCCATTCAATTGAGAAGCACATATTCCGTCCGGAACCGGATGGAAGAATTGTGCTTCCACATGTTTTGCGGGCGGAAAACGCAGGACGGGAAACACGTGTAGTAAGTGGGGACTGCTGCACAGGTTTTCCATAGAGCACAATTGTGTAAATTTTCGGACGTTTTTCAGGAGGTCTGATAAAAACCATCCCAAAAACACGTTGCCGTGGGGACATGACTATCTATACTTGTGGAAGATATCGTGATTGGAGTTTGGGCTGGCAGTTCTCCATGCAGGACGCAGATATCCCTATCTGAAGCACCACGGAAAACTCTGCTTGCTATATTACGGAGGATTTGGTATAACGTAAGGAGGGGTAAACTGTATCTTGTGATTATTGATGTGTTCTATTACTATAGTGTTAGGTTCTCTTTAGTAATTTGCACAGTTAAAAAATAGTACAGAACATAGTAACGGATTCTTTCATTGTGGTGTGAAAATGGAAACCCCAATTATCACATCCCAAAATTTCCCAAGGAAAAATTAACAAATTAGGTCTTAGCATAAACAGACGAAAAACTGGAGACATTTTTGATATCAGATAATGGTCAATTTACTGTTCTCCACTAGAAAACAACAGCTGGAATCTGATTGGATGCTGTAATTTTTTTCTCTATAGAATCTGTAATTTTGCAGCAACATGTTACATTGGTGCAGCCAACTTCTCCACATACTGATCTTTTTTTCAATAAAGTCCAGTGTACACAACTAGCCATAACGCATCAGTATAAATCAGCCTGGACGCATGTATACGTTTCTATTCATATTGCCCGGTGCTCTATGTAATGGAAAAGAACATAAAGCTGGAATACACTAATGTGACAGAGCACTGCAATTATACCAGAACGTTATAACCAGTAAAACTGGAAAGACGAGTACTGCTGCAGATTGTATGACGTGATTACGTTACCTCCACTGTCAGCACAGAATGTAATGAGCCAGCCAACTCCTGATGCAAAGGAATTTTCTACGGAACTTCTAAAATTACCTAATAAAAGAAAAAAATATTATAAATGTGAATAGAATATTGATATTAGTTTTCTTGACTGCACTTAATGCAAAATCGTTTAAGGTCTTTTTACAGCACTTTGAATTCATTATAATTTTTAATTTATTCTAATATTTATTTTACCTAAAACAAACTGTAAAGTGTAAGATAAAATCTAAGGACTGAAATGAGAAAAATCCCATGCATACAATTAAAGGGGTTGCCTAGGTTACTATTATGAAATATATTTAGGCTACGGGTGCCCTGATAATTTAAAAAAAAATAAAAAATACACTCACCTCCCCAGCTATCTCGGATCTAGAACTTTGTTACACTGGTTGATACATGAAACACATCTATAGCAGTGAACTGGAGTTCCCTTCACTCCATATACCTTTTTTTTTTTTTCTGATTCAAGAAACAGTTTTATTAATGAATGGGTGAACATGAAACAATCAGAGCACAATCAGATCAGCTTAAGTGGTAAGTTACATCCATAGACATGAACAATGGTAGATATCGACATGGTACAGCTTTGTTATTGTCGGACACGTAAGGTCTACAGAGGTAATGAAGTAGTGAAAGACGTGGTGTACATATTTCAGGAACCATACTCACATGAAGTAAAGAATAGCCTGTCCTCTCTCTGGTCTGGGCTTAGTGTCAAGATACACTCCGCCGAGATCAGTAGTGGGAGTAACAACAAATCCTAGTGATAACGGTAAATAGCTCCATACGCATGGCAAGACCTTAAATGTCATCCATGGTACAGATGAGGAGAGTAAAGCCGAATGATCTATCTTGGTCTATATGATCATAGTGCTCCATAACTAGAAACAAATCAATTATAACATACAATAGCCTTTAGAACAGAGGCTATGAAAACATATTAGAACCTGGAAAGACAAGGGACAAAGGAGGGGGGGGGGGGGGGGGGGGGGCAGCCGAAGCCGGTGACCACGTGGCACAGAAAAGTGGTCGTCTCAGTAATCGGGTGAGATCGCAAAGGCAGAGTTTGGGGAGTGCCTCTTAGAGAGTTTTGTAGAGGGGGGACTTACAGAAATCTAACCAATCATTCCAGACGCGCAAGAAACGCTCCGCCTCGTTAAGCGACTCGTTACGCAGCTCCTCCATTCTACAAACCATATGTACCTCCTTGTACCAATCTGCAGTGGAGGGGTATGCGGTGGATCGCCATAATCTGGGGATAACTGCTTTTGCCGCATTTAATAGGGATGAGATCAGGTGGGTTTTCAACACCCGGGTCGGCAAAGTGAATGTCAAAAAGGAGTAGGACCGGGGGTCATTACGCAGCTGTATCGCATATCGGGACGAATAGCGCGAATGAGTGTGTTCCAAAAAGGGTTTTAGGGAGCAGGGGCGTCGCTGGGTTTAGGTTTGTTGGGGCACAACCCCCGGACCAGACCCCCTGTGCCCCGAGTCTAGAACTCCGGTTCCAGGCATTAAAAAGCCCCTGTAGGGGACAAGCTTTTCCACTGTGTGGGGGGTCCCTTGGGAAAGCACCAACAGTTAGAGCCAGCAGCTTGGCTGGCAGAGAGGTGGAGGGCGACGCCCGGGATGACGGGAGTCAGGAAGGGGGAGGGGGCGCAGGCTGCTCCACTGTCGTGATGAGGAAGAGCCGTCCGGCCGTAAGAGGCTCCGCCCCCTGCTGTGCTCTTATCCGCCCCGGGCCCCAGACCCAAAAAGTGAGCGAGGAGCCTAGTGCAAAACATAATTTAAGTAGTGTAATAAGGGGAGAAAAATGTATGATGTGTTTTGTTTTTAGAGTTTTGTGTAGTTTATATGTGTATATGTGTATGTATGTTTGTATGTGTGTGTATGTTTTTTTTGTATATATGTCTCTGTGTATGTATGTAAATGTGTATGTCTGTTAATTTTATGTATATTTCGTTAAACACATTACAAATATCACCTCATTATTCACAAAAAAACATAATCCTGCCGTGTGCCCTTGGGCTATTTTCACCGGTTTTGTGACGGTACAGTACCCCCGCAAACCGTTGTTCAGGAGCTTGCGGATCAGCCTCTTCTCGAAGCACATTGGGGGGGGTTGGGGGGGGCAACAGTTGATTGTACGCTTTTGGGGGGGGGGGACGGTAATCCATAGTTCTCTATGAGAGCTATGAATTACCGCAATTTACGCCATGTGAAATACCCTAGACATGTAAATTAACTGATGTAAATTTTATATTTGAATAAAATTTTTTTTATCCCTGTCTTTAGACGGATTGCGTTTATTTTAGCTGCTGCAGCCAGACTAAGGCTGGTTCACGCGGGTTAAACCGCAGGGGATTTCGTGGCATATTTGGCTCCAATACGCCCGCATGCGCGCCGAATTACTGTAATTTCATAGTTTTCACAAGAGCTAAAAATTACATCTCGTCTCCCCCCGTGCGTACAATACACATTTTTTTTGTACATGGGGAGAGAAGTACATGTAACTTTTTCGCAGCTCTGATGGGGGGGTGAATGGGGCCCGGGCCCCTGTGCTTGGAAGTACGCGCTGGAACAGCATGTTCTTCCAAAAAACAGGTATGCCCTAAGGGTATGTTTTTACACAGGCTGGGGGCATGGACCTGTCGCACTCTAAACCGCGTTGGAATACTGACTCCAGCCTAAAATTTTAGCGCCTCGGGCCCCCCCATCCATTTTCCCTTTCCCCCCCCGAAAGAAGTGGGGTTACTTATTTTTCGGGCGGGTTTTGTGTGAGGGAAAACAGGTAAAATAAAACCCTCATGCTAGATTTTACCGTATTTGTGGGGGGCACTTTGGGACATTACAGCACGTTTTTGGGCCCCCCCACAAATCGTGTGTTTGATCAACGAGTAATTTGGTCCTACTTTGGGGTAATTTTCGTTCAATACACCCCAAGTACGGGCGACATTAGGTAAATCATAGCTGTCCTGAGAGAACGAAACCCGTTTTGGGAGAATAAATATCATGGGCTTCGAGGGACGCGCGACCCAGTTTTTTCTCTGTAAAAACACATGCCCCGTTCATGGGGCGGGAAAAATGCCTTTGAACCCCGCCCCACTGAGCAATACTTAAATCAGGGCCGGGCCCCCGGGTGTTTGGGACCCTAGCAAGCCCCGGTAGGGAGGGAACTCCCCCCCAAATTTGAATAAAGGCCCAGTTTTTTTTTGGGGAAATCCCAAAGGTGCCCGGGTCTGCAGGATAAAGGAATGTGCAGGGAGGGGCCCCGTACATCGGGTAAGAATTTTGAAATTCATTTCCGAATTCTGACCAAGACAGGGGGTCTTTTGTACCGGGAAAGAAAATTTTACCCCATCTTCGAGAGAGGGGGGCCGGGACAAACCCTTTTTTCCCATGCTATTTGTATGAGATTTTTGTAAGGGGTCTAGGGGGGTTAAAAAGGCCAAAATCTTCGAAGGCGTGTGCAGAGTGAACCCTTTAAACACCCAGTCTAAAAGGGTTTAAGAGGTTTTTGGATAAAATTTCCCTTTTTGAGGAGAAAAAAACTTTGTAATTGATAAATTTTAACGGGAAAAAAAAACGAGTTGGGGCAAAAGTTAGTAAGGTAGAGTAGAGCAAAACGCTTTCACCCTAAAACAAAGGTTCCCATTGTCAAAAAGTTTCTAGCTCCCCGGAAAGCGCTGGGGGGGACGCGTACCGGGGGTAGTCATCAGATAAGAGGGGGTTTCCCTGAAAATGGGGTGAGAGGCCTCCCGGGAGAGGATGTCTTAGAGGAGGGGAAGGCCCTACGAACCCCTTGGGTATTTGAGTTTTAAAAAGGAAGAGTGCACAAGGTTTTTTTTGGGGAAAGTAGGATGACGGGAGCCATGGCAGGGGTGCACGAGGGCCAGGGGGGGCGGATTCCATTGAACCAGATTTATCCTGGCCCCGTGAAAGCAATCAGGTTTGACAGCCCAGAAGCTAAGAATAAGCTGGAAGTTGGGCAGTGAGAGGCCGCCCTCCAGACTGGTCGCATCAAATGGTCTGATATCCGAGTGTGCTTCCCCGCCCACAAAAACGGGTTTTGTTTGTATTCAGGAATAAAAATGATTTAGGGAGGTAGAGAGGCACTCCCGGGAATAAAAAAAGCAGGCGGGGGAATATATTCATTTTTAAGAATTTTTGGGGCCAACCCCGGGAAAAGTCTTTACGGCCCCATCCACAGGTCTCCGGGTCGATTGGAGGAGGGGGGAAAAAATTTAAGGTAAAAGGTTTTTTCAGATTGGGGGGATAGGGACCCCCAGATTTTAAGCGATGTTTGGCCCAGGAGAAGGAGTATTGTCTTTCAGTACCAGAGATTTCCCCTGGGGGAGATTTAAGGAAAGAGCCACCTCTTGACATGTTGATTTTATGATTGTTTTTACAAAGCCAAGTGCCAAAGTCTGGGGGGCCCCCTAAGAAGGTTTGGGTAGAGAAAATGGGGTTCGTTTGTACAATAACAGATTATCCGCAAATCGGATATTTTTTGGCGGTCCAATATGTACCCCGTGGATTGATCATTTTTAGGCGAATGTCTCTCAATAAAATCCCAAATAACAAGGGCATAAAAAGGGGGGGAAAGGGGGAAATCCCTGTGGTCCCTTTGCCAATAAAAAAGGGACCCGATAAGGCCCTTTTATCGAACCTGCGCCTGAGGGGGAACATTTAATGAAGAATTTTAGACGGGAGAATCGGACCCTATCCCAAAGTTTTGGAGCCCCTTCTGGAAAGGGCCCCAGGCGCCCACGGTCGAAAGCTTTTCCGGCACGGGCGTATCAGGGAGTCTTGGATTGCGGGCAAATGGGAAAAATAGAAAATGTTTTTAGTGTGTTGTCCTTCGTTCCCGCCAGGAATAAACCCCATTGGGTCCGGAGGGATATTCACACAGAAATGGATTAAACCCTTTAGGGCTATTAAATTTTGCGAAAAATTTTGGTTCTGTGTTTTTTTGGGGGAGATAGGTCGGTAGTTTTTGGCAACACGGGGACTTTGCGTCCTTGGGTTCTGTTATAGGGGCTCCGGGAAAGGGGTCAAAAGTTGACAGCCGGGAAAATGTATTGAAGGCTTCAGAAAGGTCGCAATTTCCCCCCACTTCCCTTTATAAAACCCTTCCGTGTACCCATCCGGACGGGGCTTTCCCGTGGGGAAAGAAGCGACTGCCAATTGGACTCTTCCCGAGTAAAGGGGATCTTAAAGAGTTTTAAAAATGGTTGGGGGAGGGAGGGGGGAAAACTTTTTGGGGTAATCCTGGGGGAGGGGGGCCGGGGGGTGTGTGGGGCTTCCACCCCTTTGGGGGGAAAGTTTATTAATTTCGGGAATACCCGGGGAAAGCTTCGAAATTTTCCTCTGCAAAAAGCCAATCTCCCGTCCGGCATTTTTAATCTGTGGAACAAATAGAGGGGCCCTTTTTTTCCCCTTGACTGGGCAAAAATTTAATTGGTTTGTTACCCCAAAAAAATAGGGGGTGACTCCCCACATGTGACGTATCTCCAATGTTTTTTTCATTAAAAAGAGTTTTTTGTGACGTAATTGGGTCAACCCCCTAGTTCAGAGTTTTTTTTTCTAAGGGGGGGGGGCTTTGTGGGAAAAAAACCACACACCCTGGAAGAGGGGGCATTTTATGCGAAAGTTCCCTTTTTACCCCTCGCCCCGTGTTTAAGGACCCCCTGCGGGGGGGCATTCAGCGCTTCCCACCTACCTGAGGGGATGTTGGTCACCTAGCAAAATGCAAATTCACGGGTTAGGTTTGGTTCGGCAAGACAGAGAGCGTTTTGCATTAGAGATTAATTCAGCCCCCAGGTAAATGGGGAGCGTAAAGGGTTTAGGAAGCGAGGGTCACAAACACCAGAGCGTGATAGAGTGCAATATGTTGCCTTTTTTTGGGTGTCAACGCCCGAGAGGAAGAGGGCTGGAGGAAGATGTGTCGATTAACTACGGTTTTGATGCCGAAAAAGGGAAAAAAAATAATCTTTGTCAGTGGGAGACAGTCTCCAGACATCGGAGGTTGCATGTTGTGGTCGACTTTAAAATTTTAAGGAGGGCGGAGTGGGATTAGGAGCGCCTGGGGAAAGTTTTAAAGGGGGGGGGTGTATTGCCATTTGAAGCTCTGCAGAGAATATTTTGCCCCTGGGCAAGAGGTCAAGGATCTAGGGTTTTTAACTAAAAAGGTATTGGTTGACATTGGGGAGAGATATTAGCTATTGTGAATGAGTCCCTGTATGCTGACTTCACAAAGTTCTCTCGCCTTTACTGTAAATTTTAGTATCTGAGCCGGAAGCTTTTGTGGAGGGAATTTGAAACCCCCTTTGTTTTTCGGGGTTACGCTATGGTACCAGGCGGGGAAAGTAGCTTTTAGGGAAGGGTTGCAGGTGAGCCCGGGCGAGGTGCCCCTGGGGCTATATATGGCTTTTTTTGCTTATGGGGGGGGAGTACAGGATCTGCGATCTTTTTTCTAAAGAGTTAAACCCCTTAACATTAGGGTTCGATTTTGTTTTATCATGGGGGGAGGTTTAAAGAACTATGAAGTTTGGTGACCACCACAAAAAACCGAGAAGGACGGCCCCGGGCCCTGCGGGGACGGGGGGGGGAGGAAGGGGGGTGGGGAAAAAAAAGACAAAAAGGCTAAAAACCCAAAGGCAAACACGAAAACAGCAGATGTAGCTGCAGCAGCCCGAGAGGTCGGGACTGGGGGGCTTTGGGGGGGAAAAGGTTCCCCGAACATATATCGAGCATTAACCTTCTTTAAACACCCCAAAAAATCCAAGCCGACGCGACGGTGGTTTTAAATAAATGGAAAGTGTCTTAGCAGAAAAAAAGAGAAGAAAGGGGGGGGGGGAGGAGGGAGGGGATAGAGAGGCGGCAATAGAAGAGGAGGGGGGAGAGGGGAAAAGGGGACAGATAAGAGAGAAGGAAAAAAAAAAAAATATATATATATATATATATGACAATCAAAGGGGGAGGAATTCCCCTTTCTTCCCTTTTAGAAAAACCAAACACATCTGCCATAAGAGTAGTACGAAGCGTTCTTTTTATGTGGGAAAAAAGTCAGCAGGTTAAAGCATAATACATGGGACCCAAAGATGCGGCAAAAAAAACCATCACAACTGGGAAAGGATACGGATTTGAGGGGGTTGAAACTGAGGAACCTCATTTCTATTACATTTCAGCCCATACATAGATAAATGTCAACTCGACCGGTTATAAACATTTGAAGGTAGGCATTTGCTGAGAGAACACCGAAGTCCCAGAAAGATAAGTCAGCGATGTGGCACTCGGTTTGGCATGAATTCCCCAGCTCCCTTTCCCTGCCCCCGGGGGGCTGTCTTTCGGCGGGGGTCCTCTCCCAGGCGGGGGATGCCAGGGGCAGGGTTGAAGGGACATGGAGGCAGGGCCAACAGCTGCGTCCCTTTGGGATATCAATGTCGGGAGACCCAAGGTTTCTGAAAAAAGAGCAAGTCCCCGGGGATTTAGGACTAGAAGGGAGTCTTGTATTTGACCCGAAGCAAAAAGGGGAACCCCCATCGGGTTTGGGATATTCTGCCTGTGGACGGAGAGGATGGGGTTTTAAATGCAGAGCTTGGTTTGGTCGTCTTGAGGGTGGGAAAAGTCAATGCGCACATCCTTAAAAGAATGGTTTTTTATGAGGCGGGGTTTCCGATAATCTTTCCTTTAACGTGTAATGGTTTTTCCACAAAACACAACCCCCGGGGATCTGGATCCTGGTCTGAGGGCGGGGGCCCTTGCGTCGGTCAACTCGATAAGGTGTCCAACGGGTGGGCCCCGGTTTTGATTGAAAAGGGTTTTGGCAATATTGGGATCAGTTTGACTATGGGCGGATTTAGGGAGGCTGCGGATAATATATTATTGCCTGTTGCGGTTTTTTAAATCATCTTTTGCGCTTCAAGGGAGTTTCGTTCAGAACGCCCGGCCATTGACGCTTTTAGGCAATAGTGTGGATTTGCAAGTCCCTGTCTGTTTTTCCCGTGCTGAAACTCTTCTTGGAGTGTCACGGCTATTTACAGGGTGTAATTCTTGTGCCATGCCCTCTGGAGGTCGGGCCCCCTCTGCTTCTGTCCTCTTTAGAGGGGATAAGGAAAGGGGGCTTTAGCTCCAAGGGCGTGAATGCGGCATTGGAGGGGTAAGGCGGGCCCAATAGTGAGTCGCGGACCATCGAAAGGGGGGGAAGAGTCGCGCCAAAGGTTTTTTGGGATTGATCGGACTTCCCCTCCTGTAGGGGGAACAGGGTTTCTGTTCGGGGTACTATCTGAAAAAGGTATAGGGGGTTGAGGGGGGCGAGTTGGTCCCGGGGGCGATATTGCAAAAAGGGTTGGGCACGGAACCTGTGTATTTTTGTCAGAATGCAGGCTAGGGTTGCCCTGCAGGGGGGTTTACTTGTAAGTGGGGCTGCGGGCAGTTGCCGTCGAGTGCGAGTTGGGGGGCTTTTTGGTAACACCCCCCGGGGGTTTGGGAAAGAGCCTGATCCTTGGGCCCAAGGTGAGGCCACGTCCGGCGGGCCCTTTTTACAGGTTATGACGGTCCCCCTGTGGAGTCTGGCCGCGGCCTGACTTTGTGCAGCAGTATCAGTAGGGTCTGCGACCGATGTGAGGTAGTGGAGAGGGGGGTGTTCAGGTGACATTTGGAAAACGTGCTCCCCCTTCCCCTTTAAAGGCGGGGGGGTCATAGTGTAGCCCTCCCCAGCCAACCCCCTTGAGGTGTTCTGGATTTGAGAGCCCTCCTCACCCCTTTCATCGGGGAGTAAGCCCTGGAGGCTGCGCCCCTTTCCGGGTTCAGCTTCGTGTAAAATTTGGGGAAGATGTGGAGGGGGGACAGGAGCTGGTGCGGTGTGTATTGTCCCCCCTTTTGAGGGAAGTGGGGCCCCCCCGGGGTGAAGGGGTTTTTTAGATGGCGCCCTAGGCGAGAAAATTTTCCCGCCGTTGAGCCTGAGGGGGAGACGGGTGCCTCCCGGCCTTGTTAGGGCAGTCCCCTTGGCCCCAAAAACCCCCAATTTTTGGCGAGTCACTGAGGGGGGGCAGGGCGTCGCAGGATTACCCGGGCCGGGGGCCCATCGTCGGTCCAGAGCTCCCTCCCCCCCAGACGGGTGGAGGAGGGCAGAATTATCCCCGTCCGGGAGCTCTGCCATAGCTGCGACCGGGGGGTCCTCTGCTCTGACGGATCGGCGATGCTGGGTCTGGCGTGTTCTGTCCCGCAAGCAGGGGAGGCGCAGGGGGGATGGGGGGGAAAAAAAGATGGGGGGGGGTGCGGCGGCAGCAGCGTCCCTCTCCCCTCCTTCAGGCGCAAAGGCAGAGCCCCGGAGGTTCAGATGGGGATGTTTTCCAGCAGTGGCTGGCTTTGCGGCGAGGATTGGGGGTGATGGTAGCATGTGCGCGGTGAGGGGTTCCCCTGAGCTTCTGGGGAAGCCCTCCTGTGCGATTTCTCGGGGGACGCTGTTCTTTTCCTGCCGGGGCGAGGTGGGGGAAGTGGCCCGGGAAAAGCGGGGCCAGGCATTGTTCCAGGCCTGCAGCGGCTCAAAAAATTAGAGTGGAGATGTCACCAGGGTGGGGGGCCCGGGGGCTAGTGCTCTTTTCCCTCTTCTGTAACCCATATTAAGCAGGCTTTTGCAGTGTTTGTTGTTCCTGTGCGGCTAGAGGAAAAGTCCACTCCTTTTCATGGTAGCCCCACCCCCCCCATCCATATCTTCTAATTTGTCAAATCCACTGTTTTCCGATTTTTTTATTGCTTCGGTAAACCCTCTAATACCATGCGGATCCAGGAATTTTTTCCATATGCAAAAAATCCTTTAGATTTCATAAAATGCGTTTTTTACATTAAATGAATCGCTTCAAGTTTTGCCACACAGTGGGTACCCACTTATCTCCAAAAGAAAGCTTTCTTTGGAAAACAGGGTTTTGTCGTCTTGCAGGTTGGAAATGCATGCTTGGCTATGTTGTTTTACAGCAGCAGCAAGTCGGCTACATTGACAAAGGCTGTTAACCTTAAAATGTGACAGACTGGCTTCTGCTGTGAACAAATTAGCCATACTCATTTGGTCAACTCAAGACACATGAATCCTGCTTTCCCAAGTAAGGATGTTACAGGCCTTAAAAAGGGCCGTATTTTGGTCCGTTATTACACCCCGGAGGGGGGAATTAGGGCCCCAAAAAAGGGCCCCTTCATTACGGGAATTCCCCGTTCTCATAGAGAAAATAGGATTTCGTTCCTCCCCCGCCCCGCGAAGCCCGGGGGGGGGAGAAGATGACATGTCCCTTTCTAGCGGGTATCGGCCCCTAGCAGTGATTGTCTATGGGCCGGTGAAGTGCTGGCCCCCCGCTCACTCCCCCGCTCCCACGGCGTAATTGCGGGGCGAAATTACGCCCCGCAGTTAAGCCGTGTGAACATAGCCTAAAACTGTTCTAGTTTTGAAATAATGTGTTCGCCCACTGTGACAACAGCTTGAAGCGCATTCACTTTAAATGTATAAAAACGCACTTTATGAGAATTTAAAGGACTTTTGCATATGGAAAAGAATTCCTGGATCCTGCATTGATGTATTAGATGGTGTGCTGAAGCAATAAAAGAAATCCAGAAGCAATGGAGTTGATATAAGCCATCCGCTGTCTCCCCTGGTTATTCTGTTGATTTCCCACTGCTGCAGCCCACTCCAGCCATACCCTGTGTCACGGCTTGGTAGTGAATGGCTGCACTTCCTCGATAGCCAGAATTAAGCTGAGGAACCAGGAGAGATGGCGGCAGCACTGGAACAGAGAGAAGGGGAGTATGGGTTATTTATTTTTTATTATCAGGGCACCAGTGGCCTAAATATATTTAATAAAAAGAAGCCAGAGAACCCCTTAGGGCTTGTTCACAAGGAGTTTTGACTCCGTATTAACATCTGCTTTTTAGATGTCCTGTTGGTCCCCGAGACGCATCTACAAAGCGGATGTTAATACGGAGTCAAAACGCCGTGTGAACAAGCCCTTATAAGTGATTGCCTTTTATGACCAGCTTTAAGTGAATCCCTTTTATTACAATCTTTAAAAATAAAATAGCTGTACGAGGCCGTTACTGCCTACGCCTGTCAGGGTAAGTTCACACGGCTGATTGTGACACTGTTTTCAGAGTCCTTCCTCCCCCAAAACAGCGCCAAAAAAGCTTTCAGTTTCCAGCGCTACTTTGGACGCCGTTTTGGGCACTGAAGAAGACGATTCAGGTCAATCTTGAAGCTTTTGCAATCCTGAAAATCGGCACAGGAATCAATGATCATCAGTGAACATACGCTTTTAGATACGTGTTTGAATCCATCTGTTGGACCCAAACACGCATCTTACAAATAGCAATGATTGCTTTTAACTTGAAACACGCATCGGCGTTTACACGCGTGATCGCCGATGCATGTCTCACTCTGTCTTTCGGATCCATCCCAAGAATTGACATGTCAATTCTTGGTCCGAAAGACGCAGCAGGAGCCCTGTTATAAACTATTAGGTGCAATCCTGCTGCATCCCACACATCCAAACACATAGCTGCGTGTTGGATATGTGTTAGATCTGATCGCCACAGCGTCTTGCGATGCGATTTTCAGATCCAACATCATATCCCAAAACGCCATGTGAACGGCCCCTAACTCTGTGGAGTTCTAAATACAGCTGAGTAAGCCAATTTCAGAATTGATATTTACAGCAGTCAATGAACTGTTCTTCCAAGCTCCACATTCTCTGTACAGACAGATCTGAAATAAAGCCTTCTGTCTGGTGCTGCCACTAAAGGGAATTTACTGAATACTGCCATAAATTGAATTTGTCAATAAAACAATAGAAAGTAAGCTCCCCCTAGAGGCAGCTGCAGGAACATAAAATACTTTATTTAAAATTTGCTAAAGGGGAAGCAGGATTTGGAGCACTGTATGAGAAACAAAAAACTGCACTAGAAACATACTTAAAAAAAAAACAAGCACTTAAATCATATAAACATGGTGCCAAGTAGTGGATATTCACTTTAGTTATTCTGGTAAGTTACAGCCTTACCTGCCCATAACTATGTTACTCCACTTGAAAAATACTTCATTGCAAAATTTACCAAACTCTCATGTGATCGGTCCCCAAAGTACTTGACTGGATTCTGTAAGTTACATGAAAATACCAGACATATTTTAAAAAAGCAAACAGGACTTATACATTCAAGGTTGTGTTAAATTTCATGTAAAAGCTATTATTATTTGTGCACATTAGGGATGAACTTGAAAGGGAATCTATTACAAACATTTATTTTTTTAATAATTAAATAAACCAGACATCGATACGTATTCTTTTCTTCTGTGTCATTTTATTTTTAGATTGCAGATTTTTTTTTATTTCTGTTCTCTGTATATGATTACGGGGCAGCCATCTTGCCTGAGCTGCTCTTGAAAGCATTCAAAAAGAGGCTTTACTGCAGCTTCATGGACATAGGAGCCTGTGAACAGGAGCAGATCCACTGACTTCTATAGGAGAGTTTTCTAGGCATGTGCTGTGACCTGAGAAGAAGCCATGTGCAGGGGGAGCGATTCCTATTATGAATGGTGGATCCTTTCTTATCTACACATTGGTGTCACCTCTCATTACATTTCTGCTTGTGCCGATAATGAGACTGTCGATAGGTGATCTCTACAGAATAGGAAAAGTCAGACTATTATTAGGTCTAGTGGCCAAAGGGAAACCTTCAGCATTTAAAAAAAAAAAAAAATGTTGATAGTGATATGGAAGATTTAATAAAAAAAAATCTTTAAAACTTAACAGGAATGTGTCAACGAAAGTGATTTATGTTAAACACCTTTTTTGGGGGTTATTTTTTTTATACATTTTGCATATCACTTTCAATATTTTTTTGTAATTCTTAAGTCCTGCAGTTCTCACTTTGGCCACTAGGCCCAATAATAGTCTAACACTTCCTGCTCTATAGAGAGATTTTCAGTAGTCTGCTCACTATAAGCACAAGTAGGATTACATTGAAAGGAGACACCAATGTGTATAGATAACACAGGATCCACCAGTAACAATAGATGTCACAGCTCCTCCTCCCACCCTCCCTGCACACTGACTTCTTCCCAGGTCACAGAGCATGCCTAGAAAACTCTCCTATAGAAGTCAATGGGACTGAGTCAGTCTTAAGGCTCCTATGTGCATGAAGCTGCTGTAAAGTATCTCTCTAAATGCTGTTAAAGCAGTGTAGGCAAGAAAGCTTTCCCCACAATCATATATAGACAACAGAATTGAGAAACCCACAATAAGAAAATAAAGACGGCTAAGTAGAAAATATTATGGATCAAGGTCTTGATGTAATTAAAAAAAAAAAAAAAACTGGCGACAGATTCCCTTGAAGTTAAACAATTGATCATATTCCCCTTAAACTACGTATTTTACACAAATTATGAAGATTACATCATGAAGATATTATATTTAAATAAAATTACAATGTTACGAAACACTTGACGACATTTGTCTGACTCACCATTCCAGTTTTAAACATATAGAGACTTGGGTAACTATTGATCCCTTGGCTCCTGCAGAGCATTCTTTCATCTCGGCAGTTGACTGCCCCTATACGTATAAGCCCATCCATTTCTTTAGCAAACTCTCTCCACTGTAAAATAAAAATCATGAAAAAGTTACTTAATGATTTCCAAAAACGTACCGATATGAAAACGATAAAAAAAAAAAATTAAAAAAATCTGGTTAACGTAAATGCAGTGAAGTATAAGGATGCAATATCTGGCTTACCGTTGGTGCAAGATCGTGACAGTGAGAACATCCAGGCGAGTAAAAATTAATGAACCATGCTTCTCCCGAGTTTATGGCTCCAGCTAGAAAATTGAAACGCAGATAATACAAAATAGCGTGTAAATGCTCAATAACACGGTTATCAACACTGCGGTGCATTGTAAGACTGTCTAGTCTAACTCATAATGGTTTTACAGTTAGACACTATTGTTAAATGTGCCCCAAAGGTATCTGGTGACAGGACACTACAGTTTTTGATGCAGAAGTGGATTTAATTTTTTTTCAATTTTTATTTTTCAAATCCACGGCTTGATTTGACCAAGAAGAAACTGCATGAGCTACTGTAAGTGTGTCATGTTTAAAAAAAAAAAAAATGCTGCAAAACCAACCTTATAACACTTACTTTATTCCAATCTTATCTAGATATGGTATGAAAAGTTGGGGGAGCGGGGGAATAAAAAATAAATTGAATAAAAATGGACTGAGTTCACACTGCGTTATGGTCTCCATAAATGGTACCTGCGAGAGTGCCTTGAGATAAGGTACCCCAAAGGATACCGCAATGTAATCACCACAAGCCCCTAGAAATCAGGAGAGCAAATAAAGTTATATTTGGATGTTTGTTAAACATACACAATTTTAGTATCTGTCGACAGCTTTTTTTTCCCCCAATTTATTTTATTCTTATGGTCCCCTGACAGATACCACCTATGGAAAGCATAATGCAGTGTAAACCCGGCCTTTAAAAGAGTATGTCTACCTTCTTAACCAAAACTTTTTTTTTTTCTAAAGAGATCAGGGGTTCAATCTCCCCAGCTCTCCAATTGCCCTCTCTATACAGCGCAACGGAGACGTAACCACACTCGCAAACGGCCTTCTCCATTAGGTCAGTGAGAGATACAAAAAGGACCCCGGAGATATATTGCTCACAAAAAGTTAGGGATATTTGGCTTTTGATTGAAATTTCAGGATGAACATAAAATTAGTTGAATTTTTTTTTACATGAACTAAATTAGACCATCTCTTACCTTTAGATGCACATTTCCAACTGTTCAGTATTTCAGTACTTTTTGCACAACTTGAGGATCTCTAACAAGGAGCTTAAAGGGGTTTTGCCAAGACAAGGCTGTTCCCTACCTCACAGGCTGCCGCTGGTCCCCTGGGTCTTGAGATCGGGGTGGTGGTGGGGGGGCATTCTCTGCTTGGGTAGTTTAAAAAAAACACGCCCTCCAGACGGCACTTAGTAATGTCATCGCGCCGCAAGTCATGCGCGCTCCTGAGCTCCACAACTAAAAGCAGGGAGGCAGGGAGTGGGACAAAGATGCAGAATATAGAGAAACGTAGAAGACAAGGAGTAAGGGATCGGGGCAAGGAACTAGAACATAGAACAGCGTAGACATGGAGTAAGGGAGCTTTGCCGAAAGCCAGGACAGACAATGGCAAACATCCTGCTCCTGCAGTGTTTCACTGTGCAATGTGAGTGAGGACGGCAGGACAATCTGAAGAACAGCTAGCATATCCCCCCCCACTCAATCAAAGCACAGTCCCTGAAGATTCTGTGCGAACAGGAAGGAGGGGGGAAGTGAGTAGCAGACACACTGTCCTGGCCGGGAGAGAAGCTATTGCGCCTGTCAGAGTGTGCACGCTCCCAAAGAGGCTTCAGAGGAAGAGGACTGAACCACGCAAGCGCAGCCAGCAAGCAGGAGGCTTAGAACAGGTCGGCTCCAATGACAACCACCTGTAAACACTGATAAGGTAATGAAGGCTGCAGCTGTGGCACCTTACACTTTTTTTTTAATGACATGCAATTAGGAAAGTGCCTAACTTATGATTTCTAAGCATCTCACGTCGACATTGCATGGTGGCAAAATTCACAACAGGTGTTTGATCCCCGAATCACCCAATAATTTAAGGGGATCAATTTGAATTGGGATTTAAATAGTCCTCCTCATCATGCTGTTCACATTCTGACATCATTGATGATTGATTTTAATGCCATTGCCAGGCTTCAAGCAGGGTGCTGTCAGACGGAAGTGGCCACTGAGCTTAGACTATCACAGGCTGTCATAAGCAGGTTGCAACAAAAATATAAAGAGATTGGAAGAGTAACAGAAAGGCAAAGAAGTAGATGTCCTTTGGCTACATCACACATTGATAACCGCTTCATTGGAAACAATGACCTGTGGTCCGGATTATAAATGCCACACAACTCCAAACACATTTAAGGGAGGTGAGAGGCAACCAAGAGTCCCATCAGCCCCTTCGTAACCGTTTACATCAACATGGTCTGCGTGCTAGACAACCGACAAAAGCACCTGACCGCTCTGACAGGCACAGACATCATGGGCCAAGGATCTTCTATGATGGGTGAGGGACCAGTTGCCCTCAGTGCTGTTCAGTGATGAAAGTTGATTCAGAACCGATGGCCGCCAATAACGCTTGAGACGTCAAGGAGAGCGCTTGCATTAGCCCCTGTTGGGCCCCAGATGAGCCTTTTGGTTGGGATTGCTGTTACAGTGGGGAGGTGTTTGGTCAATCAGTACTACCCTCCACTTTTTGAATGGGACAGGAAGGGGCCCCTTCTACTGGAAAAAACATCTAATCCCCGTCATTGTCCTCGCATGAACAACCCCGGGTAATTCCCTCTTCATGGAGATAGGCTCCAGCCATCGAGGGGGCCCCTATTAGGCCCCGTTCCAGGTTATTTCAGAAGTATTTACAAAGGATTTCGATGTTTTACGTTCTGAAAAAAAGTTGAAAATCAGTTGCAAAAGTGCACTAGTGTGGCATCGCTATTTGTAACAGATTGACGGATTACCATGCTTTATTGTGTGGGGGTGATCTGGTAATTGACAGCAATTCCCCTCCACTTGCGAAATGGGGGCAAAGGACGGTTTCTCTACTGAAATAACGACATTATTTCAGTCAAAAGAAAAGCCTCTACATGGGAACAACACAGCGATTGTCATCATGTGGACAAATCCAGCTCCGAATAGCTTGAATTAGGGAGCGGCTCTTGGAGACTGGGGGACCTCAAGCGGAGAGGCCTGCACTTTCTTCAAACGTGAATCCCCTAGAAAACCTGTGGGATTAGCTGAGTTGCCATGTAGAAGCTCAGCTGTACCCCTGAACCTCAATAACCTGGGGGGGGGGGGGCCCTTCAAGAACAGTGGGATGCCATGCCTCAGTCAATAACATGACTTGTGAACAGCATGAGACGTCATTGTCAAGCTGTAATTGATGCTCAAGCCCACGACACGTTATTGAGACACTGACCATTTTTGACGGTGTGTATTCTCGACTGCTGTATTAAGTTGTTTGATATGAGAGAGTTAACATTGCATGTTACAACTTAAATGACCGACTTTCAATATAAAATATCACTATAACATGAATTTATTACATTTTACATACATTTCACCTGAAAGCCAAAGATCCCTAACCTTTTTGGGGGTAGTGTGTTGTTTGTTTTTGTTTTTTTTACAGATCAAGAGCATTTAGGAATAGGAGAAGTTTTTTTTATTGTGCATCAAGTAGAGAGTAATACACTAGAAATACTCACCAAACTCTCCTTTATCCAAAGTGAAAATTTCAGGGTCATCATCATAAATACCTAAAACAAAGGAAAAAAAAAAAAAGATGAGTAAATGATAAAAAGTGATTCAGCAGCACACGGGTGGTTTGGGAAGCTTGCGTACCCATATTCTTCAAAGCAACTCTATGAGGTCTCCTATACTGCCTAAACTATCAGCATATGAAACAGGATATGCTACAGCTCAGGGATATATGACTTTCTATGATCGGAGTAATCCATGAATTGCGGTAATATTGCAGTGCTCCCAATCCATAAGCCGTGGGGCTGCATGCGTTACTCATGGAATACTGTTACTTTTTAAAAAAAAATATCTAGCCACTTTTTTTTTTTTTCTAAACGACCTCCTGTACTGAAAAGCATAATCTATGTTTTTCAATACAGGAAATAAATAAATATCCCATTGCACAAAGTACCTCCCAGCTATATGCCAAAAATACACTCGACCTCATAAACAAGTTTGGGGTATAAGCGGTCTACCTCAAATGTACAATATAAAAAAAAAAAAAAAAAAAAAAAAAAAGAGAGAAATATGAATGTGGCCTGAAAAAAATTCAGCAAGCAGCAATCTGGAAATCGAAAAAAAATTCAAATGCAAAGTAGAATTTTCAATTATACAGTGACTGCTTTGTTTGACATTAGACTCGACTTCACCTTTCAAACAAGAAGATTTAGGGCCACATGTATGAAAACTGTCTAGGTCTAAAATTCACTATGTTGCCCATAGCAACCAATCAGAGCTCATAGCAACCAATCAGAGCGCCCCTTTCATTTGATAAAGTGCTCTTGAAAAATGAAAGGGGAGCTCTGATTGGTTGCTACGGGCAACCAAGTGAGTTTTAGACCTGGACAGCTTTCATACACGAGGCCCTGACTGTTACTTTAAAACAGGCTTTTTTCACCACAAAACAAAAGCAATGTCTATATCCCCAAAATAATAAAAGGGGCTTTTCAGTTGTTTCAAAAAGTTCCTCACCACGAAAAAATACAAACTGAACCGGTACTTATCCCTCCGTACTCCGCCATTGCACTGCCATAGGAGATAGAGTGAACCTTACTGGTCCCTCCACTAGTGATGTCTAGTTTGTGACCTTGAGCTAATAATCATTGGCCTCAATTGTGACGTGCCTACAAGTACATCACATGATTACTGAAGCCAGCAATTGGCCATGGTCACATGAGCCATGAATGGATCATCATCAGTGAGGGGCCCAGCTCCGAGGACACCGGGGCTCCATCAGTGCTGGAAAGAGATGTAAGATGTAAGTACCAGTTTATTTTTTCCTGAATAGCCGTGGAGAAGATTTTCAGAAATAGAAGAAAATCCATTTAAATTCCAGCTACTGTGCCAACATCTGATTTACTGACAATTGTATGTCTTGAATATAAATCTTTTTTTTTTTGTTCAAGGTGTTGTCTAATAAAAGACGACTTCTTTATTAGGGGGACGTGTAAATGTGAAGAATTGACTCCTGCGAGTCTGGCTCAGAGAGCTCAGGAAAATAGCTCATCTTACAGGGGAAGTTGCATTCAGCTCCTTAGTAGCAGCAGGGCTGTGGAGTCGGCAAGCCAAAGCCCCGACTCCACAGCCCTGATTAGCAGCTATCCACTTTGACTCATAGAGGGGGTTCAAAGCAAGAAAACCATGATACCCAAGCTATGATGTCCATATGACCTAAGGGTTATTTTGACAAAGGTTACCTTGACAGGATAGCTCTGCCTTTTACGTAATTAGCTTTGTACAAGCCGTCTAATAAAAGTCCCTTCCTTTTCCCCACAATAATTGGTTCTTAATGAGTTTTGTAACCAATATTACACTAAATTGTCCCTTTATAACGAACAATATGAGAAGATAAGCTAGTCTGCTGATGGAAGGCTTACTGAAGCATATCCAGACCAGCTGAAACGAGGCATGGGGACTTACAACTACATCCTGCAGTTTAAGGAAGCATGAGCACTTTCCAAATATTGAAAAAGGCGGCGGACGTATGCGTTACTCAGGTATGTGTTAAATCAGTAAGGACGTGTTCACACAGCTTATTGTGACGCTGTTTTGAACAAGGTTTTCGGAGCGTTTTCTAGCCCAAAACAGCATCCAAAATGCTTTCAAAACGCCCTCATTTCATTTAACTGATTCCTATGTAAAACCTCATTGTAGTTCACACACAAGGAGGTTTTTATGCACTTCTTTGGAAGCGCTGAAAAGGAAGTGTCATGTCAATTCTTTTAGACGCTTTTCTCCGCGCATTTTTTGCCGCGGTTTTTGCCCTGGCTATTGATTTGTACGGGAGAAAACCTCGTGCAAAACCTCACCAAGAAATGCCTCTAAAACCTCTTCTAAAGAAGTTTTTTGGTTTTGAGAGCGGAAATGCTCCTAAAACCGCTTCAAAAACCACGTAAAAATCAGCTGTGTGAACATACCCTAAGGCCATGTTCACACGGTTTACTTTGGGACGGATTTCAGCCCGTAATTCCCGCCGTACTGCGCAAATAATGGGTGAAATCCGTCCCAGTCCTTCCGGTAATCCACAGTTCTCATAGAGAACTATGGATCCCGTCTCCTCTCCCTGCTCACGAAATACGCCGAGTGGGGAGAAAGTGACATGTCAATTATTCACGTCGGGATACGTGACGACGATAATGAATGTCTATAGGGTCGGCAAGCTGCCGGACCCTCGCCCCCGCTGCACATCACACGGCGCAATTGCAGGCGAAATCCGTCCCGCAATTACGCCGTGGATAAGCCGTGTGTACATAGCCTAATAGTTAGGAAAAGTTGTACCCAAACTGTCCAAAAAATACCAAGACTGAAGATTAAAAAAAAAAAAAAAACATACCAAAGTCATACTGATAGAAGCTCCAGCTCTCATAATGGCCTCCTTGGTTCGTGTCTAGACCTTTTTCTCCATACTTATCGTACTTTTTTCGAAGGTCTTCATCTTTTAAAACCTCGTAAGCACGATTTATTTTCAAAAATTTGTCATGAGCACTTGGATCATTCTGGAAAGATCACAATTAAAATCATCAGATTATATCTAAGGTAGAACCGAATACTGATCAACTACTGGAAAAACCCAAACACTGGTCAGAGTGGCAAAACCGCAGATAAATAACCATTTACAAAAAAGAAATCTGCTCTTCAAACCTGTTACCATTAATCTCCCAAATGAAGGGGCTTTCTCACGACAATGATTGGCTTTCAACATAATCGGAAAGGTAAATACATTGCTCTTTTTATATTGCCCTGGTCAGGAGATAAAAGATTTTATCTGCTCTGAGGGCACACAAGTGTCTCTACGTTATAGTCCATATCCCCCTTTCTGGTTAGACAGAGAGCAGGCAGTGAGGTTACCATGGTCGGAAGACTAACAAAATTAGCTTGATTGCTTTTGATAAGAACTTGTTTTCACTCCCCAGAAGTCTGTAGCTTTGTTTACTTCAGATTAAATCTCCTGCATTTATACCACTGTAATGCTCAGTTAGTTATCGAGGAGCTTAATATGCTAATCACTGCTGTAAAACCACCCAAAGCCTGTACAGGCAGTATGAATCTAAAGCTGCCTGTGACTGTAAAACAGAACGCTGAGAAAACCCCTTTAAAGGCGATCATCTACATTAGAGAAAAACTTTTTTTGGTGAGACGGGCCAAGTGTCTAGTGTGTATGGAGGCCCCCTGACGAAGAAGAGAAGACTCTAGAATGTTGAATTTAAAAATCTTCATAGATCAATAGGGGTAATGTTCCTCATTAGGGAGAGACAGCCACCTCAGCTTGCACCTGAACCATTTATTTCAAATTGTTCAGAAAGAGCGGAACACTTTTTCAGTTTCTTGGACTGTATTCAAGGCGGAGTGGCTGCCTCCAACTTGATCATGCACTCCTCCACTAAGGCTCGTTTTAATCAAAACAGATGGTAACTGGGGCCTTCATGCACTAAAAGTATGAGGTGTGAAGAGACACCAAGTGAGGCAAGAGTGCTTAGAGTAGATCCCAATCTGGTGTGAGGACACTATGCCGCTGATGGACAGGGCCCTCCAGGTTTTGCTAAAAAGTGTGCACTAAAAGCCTTAGATTTCAATATAATTGTAGCAGAAATTCACTTTGAAATTATTCATACATTCATTATTTGTCCCTTGGAATCTACGGTATGCAGATTCGTTTCTGTGTGCCCTCATAATGGCACCATGAGGGTGGTGTGGAGACTTGCAAGCCATAAAATGTTTTAAAATTAAAAATTTAAAAATCTTTTAAAAATTAAAAACAAGAAAAAAAAAAAAGCACCAAAACCCAAAAACCCAACATATGGGGGGAAGTAGCATTCATTAATAAACACCCAAAAACCCGTTTAAAAAAGCCTTAAAAAAGGGGTTTTGCCCCCATGTAATTTTTGGGACGGGGGGAAATCCAAAAGGGGTTTTTTAATAAAACTTTTTTTTAAATATATTGTTTAAAAAAAAAGTAAAGGGACCCCCAGGGGCTAAAAGGCATTTTTTCAACCCCCCTTAGTTACCTAAAATGTTTTTTCCTAGACACGACCCGGGGGAGGACAGGCCCGCGCTTGCGGTAAAAAAAAACCCTTTTTATCTGATACAGGCAAAATAAAATGAGTTTTTTAAAGGGACCTCGGGCCCGGGCCGGGTTTTTCAGGGATTTCAAGCAGGGATTTGTTTTTTTCCCTACCCCCGGGGCTTTTAAAGGAGGAAAGTAACTCAGTCCGGGAAAAACCCCTTTAAATGCCCCAACCCAAAAAGACCCCAATTTTTGGCGTTCGGATTTTTTTTCAAAACATTTGTTCAGCTTAGGGGAAAAATGATTTTTGTATTTTAAAAAAGACTTTTAAGGATTAGCGAAATCCCAAAAACTTTTTTTTTTTTTTTTTTTGGGGAAAAATGTCAAAAAAGGGGCAAAATTTTGGGAATTTTAAATTTTTTTTTTATTAATTTTTTATTTTTTTTTTTTGTTTTTTAAACCCCAATCACTTTAGTCTCCCTAGGGTGTTTTGGCCATTAGGGGGGGTTAAAAATTCCCTTCGGCTTTGGGCAAAAAAAACCATTGCAGAAGGGTGAAAGAAAGTTTGATGGTTTCCTATTATTTTTTTTGCCTGGGGCGGGAAAGTAATTGGGGAAAGAAAAAAAACAGGGCCCCGGCTACAGAACCCTTTAAAAAAGGTTTCCCCAGCCGCCATTTTTAAAAACGGTGCACCACCTTTTGACCCTCGCTTTTTGGGGTTGCAGACTCGGGGAAAATTTGGTGGGGAAGCACGTTTTCTCTTCCCATTTAGATGTCCGATTTGCAATTGTTCTCGGGCTTTAAAAGGAGATTAAAAAAGCGGGGAAAAAGGGGGCCGGGCCCCTTTTTCCTGCTTTTTAGTGGCGGGTGTAAGTTTGCAATTCCCCCCCCCCACTACTCTCAAAAGTATGGGTTTTCCCGGGGAAAACCTGAAAAATAGGCCCTTTAAAAAAACACCCCGTGTGGGGTGGGGGGTTCAAGGGTCAGAAAAGGAAAAGCCACTTCCAATGGGTTTGGGGTATTTTTCCTTTTAAAAAAGCCGCTACCGAGGGGGTCGGGCCCGGGCAAGCTTTTTCCCTTATTAAAATTTGGGATTTGCTGAACCTACTGGTTTGGCACCTGTAAAGGGGAAGCACTTTTTTATTCCCCCTATTTTAAAAATGAATACTCCCACACATTTCACTTTTATTCTGCCACACAAAAAATTGTAAAAAAATAATACTAAAATGAAAAAAACCCCAAAGTTTTTTCCCTGGGGAAAAGATTTTGAAAACAATAAATTTACTACTTTTTTTAAAAACCCATGAGGGTTACCATTTGGGTAAAAAGTGAGCTCACCAATATTTTTTTGCAAAAAGGGGTGTAAAAATGAATTAGAAAAGGCCAGCAAAGGGGCCCTCCCCCGGGAAAATTGATGTAAAAAAAATTTCCATTTTGCATCAGAAAAAAACCTTGGTAAAAAAACCCAAAAAAGTGATAACTTTTATTTTTAAAAAAAATTGTCCCGTCTAAAGGGAAACAAAAACGGTGCTGCTCATCCGAAAAACCCCTTTCTCTTCACAATTTCTAAAAAAACAATGAAAAAAAACATTTCACAGGGAAAAGCAGCTTTTAAAAAAGGCACCTCTATTTTCCTTTGGCATCCCCCCTTTGGTAAGGGGGCCAATAGTTGTCTACAGTGGGGGGAAAAAAAAGTTTTTGGGCCCCCCTTCGGGTTTTAATTAATTTTTTGGGGATTTTTTGCCCAGACTTAAATTTTTTTCAGATCACCAAAAAACTTTTTTTAAAAATACGGGGGCCCAAAACAGGGGCCCCAAAGTAACACAAAAAAATTAATTTTTTCAATGAAGGTTTTTAAAAAAAGGGGAAAGGAAATTTCCAAACCCCTTTCATGGGCCCTTTTGTAAAAGGGCCCCCTTTTCCACAGGGGCTTATTTGCCGACGGATTGGCGCCGTTTTCCGGCCCCGGTTTTTCGCTTCAATTCGGGGGCCCAAACCGCCCGGGAGTCATTAGGTAACCCCACTGCTTTTCATAGAAAAAGGGGAAAAAATCCGTCGCTCCTCCCCCCCGGGCAAACCCCGCCGGGGGGGGAGAAAGGGGACAGGGAAACCTTTTATTTACGGCGCGGGGGGGGCCCCGGGGGTAAAAAATTTTGCATTGTCTTTTGGGGGCCGGGGCGGCCCCCCCCCCCCGCCCCCCCCACCCCCGGGCCCCCGCCCGCCGCCCCTTTAAATTCAGGGGGGAAATTTTTTGCGCTCAATAGGGGGCCGCAAAAAATTTCCGTCGGGAAAGGGGGCCGTGTGAAAAGGGGGCCCAAAAAAGTAATCCCCCCCAACCACTTAAAACAAAAAAATAAAATTTTTTTTTGGGGGAAAGGTTTGGATTAAAATTTCCCTGGGCCTCACCCCCCGGGCCCGATTACTCCCCCAAAACACCTTTTTTAATGAAAGGGAAAGCCCCTAAAATGGGGAACCATTTGAAAAAAGTGAGGAAAAAAAAAAGGGATCCCAGATGCAAAGACATCATGGGGAGAAATTGGGAAAACAAATAAAGAAAAAAAAGTAATTAAAGATCTAGGGGGCTATTTCACACGTTGATTCTGGCGTAATTGCGGGACGGATTTCCCCAATTTTTGCCCCCGGGCCCCCAAATAGCCCTTTCCCACTTTTTCCACGGCGCAAAAGCCCCCCTTTTAAATTTAATTTGGACTTTGTCACGCTCTCCCCCCCTTTGCCGAAAATTTTGCGAGCAGGGAGAGGGGGGAGGGAATCCATAGTTTCTAGGGGAAAAATGGGGAAATTCCCGTAATGACGGGGACGAAAATTGAGCGAGGGTTCCGGAAACAAAAATAGGGGACTGAAATCCGTCCCAAAATAAGCCGTGTGAACATAGCCTCAGTCTTCAAAAGGTTATAAAGCTTTGGGACTCAAGAGAACCACAGTGAGATCCATTATCCACAAATTGAGAAAACATGGAACTGTGGTGAATCTCCCCAGGAGTGGCCGTCCGTATAAAACTACCCCAAGAGCACAGAGACGACTCATCCAAGAGGTCAGAAAACACCACACAACAAAATCCAAAGAACTGTATGCCTCACTCATATCAGGTAAGGTCAGTGTTCATGTCTCAAACTTAAGAAAGAGATTGTGCAAAAAATGGCCCCGTGGCAGAGTTCAAAGATGAAAACCACTGCTGAGCAAAAACATCATCTCAGTTTTGCCAGAAAACATATTGTGATCCCCAAGACTTTTGGGAGAAGATTCTGTGGACTGATGAGAAAAAAAATGGAACTTTTTGGAAGGTGTAAGTCCCATTACATCTGGTATAGAAGCAATACATCATTTCAGAAAAGGAACATCATACCAACAGTAATACATGGTGGTGGGAGTGTGATGCTCTGGGTCTGTTCTGCTGCTTCAGGACCTGGAAGATTTGCTGTGATTAATGGAACCATGAATTCTGCTGTCTACCAACAAGTCCTGAAGGAGAGTGTCAGGCCGTCTGTGACCTCAAGCTGAAGAGCACTTGGGTTATAGAGCAGAACAATGATCCAAAACACACCAACAAGTCCACCTCTGAATGGCTTAAAAAAAACAAAATGAAGACTTTGGAGTGGCCTAGTCACAGTCCTGACCTTAATCCGACTGAGATATTGTGACAAGACCTTAAAAAAGCATTTATGTTCAGAAACCCCCCAATGTGGGTGAATTAAAACAATTCTGCAAAGGTGAGTGACCAAAATTCCTCCAGAGCGTTGTAAAAGACTCACTGGCAATTATTGCAAACGCTTGATTGCAGTTGTTGCTGCTAAGGGTGGCAGTTATAAGGTTTAGGTAGCATTTCCTTGTTACAGAGGGTTCTGCAGGTTTTGATTACTTTTTTCTTTTATAATAAACACCTTCATTTAAAAACTGCATTTTGTGTTTACTTGTGTTAGGTTTGTCTAATATTTAAATTTGTTTGGTGATCTAAAACATTTAAGTGTGACAAACAACCAAAAAATTAAGAAATCAAGGAGGCATATACTTTTCCGCTACAGCAGCGTAGAAACAGTTCAATTTTCATACTGATACAACCACTGCCGAGTTCCCTTAGGCTATGTTCACACGGTGTAATTGTGGGGACGTATTTTGCCCCCAATTACGCCGTGTGCTTGGGAACAGGGACGGGAGGAGGGGGTGGAAGGTCCAGCAGCCCACCGCCCTATAGACATTCATTATTCTCGGTACGTATACGGCGTGAATAATTGTCACTTCTCTCCCCGCTCGCCGTATTGTCCGAGCGGGGAGAGGAGACGTAGTCCATAGTTCTCTAAGAGTGGGGACGTATCTCGCCCTGTATTTAGCGCAGTGCGGCGTGAATTACGAGGCGAGATACGTCCCAATAATTGCTATGTGAACATAGCCTTAGGGAGCTCTTCTCATACTCCCACCATGATTCATGTAACCAGTACAGCAGACTAACACATTTTAGGTTTAATTCCTCTACTTTTATTCAAAACCACACACATAATGCAACCCGGTCACAAAGTTTCTAGACTTGCTGTTAGTAGTTATTAGGACACAGTCACAATTCTTTGTGATATAACCATGAAAGTCCATAAGGAACGAGGGTAGCTTACGACTGGTGGTAAGCTGCACACCTGCAGGAATTTAACCTAAAATTTATGTCTGTTGTACTGGTTATGGCAAATACTTTTTCACATAACTGTAGTTCCAGAGTGGTTATTTCATGGGCTAAAAGCGTTTACTAAAACACAAATGTCAGGAATTGCCACAAACGGTGAATTTTTTTAACGGTATTATAACGATATTATAAACTGAATGTTGTACTTACCTGATTTTTGTCGGGATGCAATTTTAGTGCTAATTTCTTAAATGCTTGCCTAATTTCTCTACTGCTGGATGCCCTGGATATGCCAAGTAAACCATAGTAGTCCTCATCTGTGCAGACCAGCACAGTCACATATAGGAGAATAAAACACAGAATTGCACTCCGCAGGTTACCGGTTCTCGCAGCGGAAGGATCCATTTTTCATAAATGTTAGGGTCATTAAATACCAATGAGTCTGTGATAAATAACTGAGTCGTGCTCCGATTCTTAGTGATTTTTCATGGCGTCATCTTCTTAACACATGGGCTGCAAATACAAAAAAAAAAATTCTCAGTTGCATGTAAATTTTATACTGTAGGGAGTTGAAATTTTGCAGAGCAGAACTGGGTGAAGCTAGTAGCAAACATGGAACACAGGAGGCCCCATATCAAAGAATAAAGTGACCCCCCCCCCACCACTATATCCATTTTGATGCCTGACTGTAACAACCTATGAAAAAAAACTACTACTTTTTTTTTTTTTTAAGTTACCATCCTTATCCTAAGCATCCCTCATCCCATGTTGCCATCAATGCGGTTCCTCTAGAGAAAGCAGAGCTCCTCAGGTTCTTGCTACCCAGTAAGCTAAAAAGACGGGTTCTAGCAGGTCTCTATGGAGCCTTAGGCCATGTTCACACGGCTTATTTGGGAACGGATTTCAGTCCGTAATTCAGTCCGTACTGCGCGAATTACGGCTGGAATACGCCCCATTCATTACGGTAATCCACAGTTCTCATAGAGAACTATGGATTACGTCTCCTCTTCCTGCTCGCGGAATACGCCGCGGGGGGAGAAAGTGACGTGAATTACCAGCGGCGTATATGAGACGCTAGTAAAGATAGTCTATGGGTCAACGAGGTGCCGGTCTCCCGCCCCCGCCGCCCACCGGCGTAATTGCAGGGCCTTAGGCTATGTTCACACGGCTTATTTGCGGGGCGTAATTACGCCCCGAAATTACGCCGTGTGGACCGGGGCGGGAGACCGGCACCTTGCCGGCCCATAGACCATCATTACTAGCGGCACGTATACGCCGCTGGTAATTCACGTCACTTTCTCCCCCCCGCGGCGTATTCGCCGAGCAGGGAGAGGAGACGTAATCCATAGTTCTCTATGAGAACTGTCGATTACCGTAATGACTGGGACGTATTCCAGCCGCAATTTGCGCAGTACGGACTGAATTACGTCCCATTTTAAGCCGTGTGAACATAGCCTTATTCATGTGGCACCATCCACATGTATTCCACACTCAGATCCACATCCCTAAATGCAGCTAAATCTGCTCCATATAAAGTATAAGTGTGCCAGAGAACCCTGAGGGTATAGTCTCATCTGGACAAGACATCCAGCTGCATGGTACACCTACTTGGGTGACGCAATGAGCAGAATTTAATTCTACTATCTGGCCCAGGCTTTTAAAGGCCAAATGGTAATTCAGAACTAATGATCAAATTTGTCTGCCATTTGTCACACAGTAAAGCCTAAATACTCTGGATAACCAGTTGTTACATAGAGCAAAACCGAAGATGACCCACTAAAAATAATCAGAAATGTCTGCTGGTGCCCTGCAGTATTCCCACCTCCTATAAGAATAATACCAGCAGCTCCTGGTAAAATAACCCACTTATACTCACCTTCCTCTGGCCCTGATTCCAGCGCCGCGTCTCCTGGCTCTTCGGTTGAAATTGCGTCAATTTTGAACGTCGTAGCCACTGATTGGCTGCACCGGTCATGTTCTTAACTTACGTCATCGTTCAGAAGGGAACGTCTCCAAACAGTGGTGCAAGTAGAGGCGCGTGACCAGTGCAGCCAACCAGCCAAATGACGCAATGTCGCCAGGAAAGCAGAGAGAAAAGGCCCTGGAGTCGAGGACTGGAGGAGGCCAGTAGAAGGATTTTATTTTACAGGGACCTCAGGAGCTGCTGATTGATTTCTACTGGAGTTGGAGAACCCCTTAACGGGGTTTTGCCACGATGTAATGTTGACGTGGGATCCTCCAAAATGGGTAATCACTTTTCTAAATATATGTCATTAACAAAAGAGAAGCCTGTGAGAGCTACAGCATTGCTCAGTCCCCCTTAGTTACCTGAAAGTTTGCATTAGACACGACCAGACGAGCTGACGCTGCTCTTGCATGAAACACTTCTTATCTGATGACAGAGAACATGACTGAGCTTTCAAGGGGCTGTGGAGAAAGTGCAATATATGAGGCTGTCTGCTGTACTGAGAATCCACTGTTGTAATGTTATTATTTGAGTTAAATTTTGAGACGCTCCCTTATTCCTCACCCCCCTCCCTCTCACCCCTGCAGCGTTCATGACTCAGCATTTGTTTATTTGTTTATATTCTACTCTGTGCTGATAAGGAGGTAAGGAGCTTAGTCCTGGCAAAACCCCTTTAAGGCTCTGTCTCCACTGCACACAAAACCGTCCGTTTTTTGTTTTATAAAAACGCTGAAAATATGACTATAAAGAGGTTCCATAGACTTGTATAGTAAAAATGTCCTGTTGTCTTCACATAACTTTTTTTCTGCTCGTTTTATTTGCTGGCTGTTTTTTTGAAACATGTTGCAAAAAACGCAAGAGCCAGGGAGAAAATATATTATTGGCGTCTATGTAAAGCACTGGACGTTTTTTGGCAGAAATACATCGCAAATCTAATGCTGTGTATTTCTGCAAAAAAACAAAAACAAAAAACAAAGGATTTGTTTTTTTTCCAGCTGATTCTGACAGGCAGTGAACCAAAAAACTCGTTATATGGACGTTTTTAGGATTTGGTTTTCAGTTAGTTTTTTGTCCACTGCTGTGTACACAGCCTTAATGCCTATGTTTGGGGCTGAAATCTAGAGGCTGTAATTGTGTTCCTGTTATCTGTGTACACAGGACTACTACTGGGTTAGAAAAGAGATTAGAGCCATGCTATCAATAAAGTAAAGGTATCATATAATTGACTGCGGCCCAACCCAACTTTTTTTATTTGCTTACTACTAAAACCCCACATCACTGAAGCTGGAAATCGCATATATCAAAAATAGCACAGCACTTTCCCAGCAGACAGGGTTCTTGCAAAAGGAGGCTACAGACCTGTTTGATCTCTCCTAACAGGCTGCCAGCGCTGTCGCTATACTACAACCTTTTGTCTCCCCAATGGGCTGCCAGTGCGCTTGCAATAGCTAAAACTTTTTTATCTCCCCTAAAGGCAGTCAGCGCGGGGTCACTATAGTACAGACCTGTCTGATGTCTCCCGATAGGCTGCCAGCGCTGTCGCTATAGCTACAGACCTTTTGTGTCCCCCCAAGCTGCCAGCGCTGGTCACATACTACAGACCAGTGTCCTCAGCAGGCCAGAAAAGTAGACGAAACATCCCCCGAATTAAAAAATAAAAACTGAGAAAAACAGGACGAAAAGATGTAGGGAAAAAAACCCCTTTTTTAAAGAACTTCACCTGAACATGTTATCGATCTGCATAGCAGGTTTTCAGAATTTAGAGGAGCTGAGTAGACTAGTTTTGTGGAGCGTTTGCCGCTAACACCCGACGGCGTGAGGGGGGGTCACGGCGATCCCCCCGCAAAGCCCCTTAGCGGGCCCCGGGACGTCTGATACGCCCAAGGCGTTAAGGGGTTAATAAACGCATTTTTTTATTTTTTGGCCTTTGCGGTTCAACGTCATAAAATTATTTAATTTTTTTTAATGATCAGTGGATGAGGCCCCTTTTATTCAGGACAAGTTTTTACTTTTTGGGGGAAAAATTTAAATTCACTGATACAGTTTTTTTAAAAAAGTTTTTGTTTCTTAAATTTTTTTTTTTAACCCTTGCATTTCATACTTAATAACTTGTTAGATTAATTCTATAGGTTATTACGGTTGTGTGGATACCTATTTTTATTACAAATTGATCTAATTATTTTTTCCTACACTTTATGTTTTGTGCTTTAATTTTTTAAATCCCATAAAGGGATAGCTGTTTTAATTTTATTTTTTACATTTTAGTAATGTATTAGCATATTCATATATGTGATTTCATTTTTAAACCCGTGTCAATTTGACCAGGCGAAAAAGAGCACCACAGTCAAACCCCATTGCTGGCTTCTTACACAGATAACCCTGGGTCATGGGGCACCGGGAGTCCCGATCACCCGACAGAACAGGGGAAAGCCCATTGATTACGCTGCAGTCATGAACCGCGGAAATCAAAGGGTCAAGCACCAGGGAGCAGAGGTTTCACCCGCTCCCTGGCGCTTGCAGACGCTGCACTGGGAAGCTGCAAACCCAGATGTCTGCAGCGAGGTCAAAAGATGTGATGGCTTCCATGATAACTCAAAAGCCTAACCAAGGCTTCCGGGCTATGTCATCACCATACCTGACTGTGCCCAAGGGCATGGTGACTGACAGTTACAATGCATAGCAGGACAGTCATGTAGTGCTATGTATTGTAGCAGTGATTCAAAAGATTACCAAGTGTAAGAATAAACAAGTAAAACACACACCACCCTTGTCCTATTACAAACGTGAATCACCTCAAAAATAAGAAAAAGTACACATATTTGGTAACACAGCATACGTAAAGATCTAGGGGGCCATGTATGAAAACTGTCTTGTCTAAGACTTTGTTGCCCATAGGAGCCAGAGATCATTTTTTCAGAGCACTATATAACATGAAGGACCTGACATCTCTCCTGCACTGTGTAAGGAGGGGGAGGGGCCACAGACATCTCTCCTGCACTGTGTAAGGAGGGGGAGGGGCCACAGACATCTCTCCTGCATTGTGTAAGGAGGGGGGAGAGGCAGCAGACATGACACATCTCTCCTGCATTGTGTAAGGAGGGGGAGAGGCAGCAGGACACAGCATCTGAATCCTCAGCAGCAGCTGTAGGTCATGTTCCCTACAAAAAGTAGGGCCAGTGCATTTGCACCTTTTGTCCTATGGTTAAAATCACCCTGACTTGATGTACGAATCGAGCCTGAGCACAAGTTACCTGCTACTACTAATTACCACTATTAAGCACATAATTTTTTTCTATTTTTATTTTATTTTTTGTTAGAAGAAAAACTTAAAAACTCACACAATACACTACTATCAGAACATAATATGTTTTTATTAACTGTAAGCAAACCATTACCAACGTATAACATACAGTTACATCATGATGTCGGTAGGGGAGTATGAAGCGGAGACTTGCCGCACGCAGCCAGGATCAGAAACCGCTCTGATCCCGACCTTCTAACTCCTTAAATGCCGGGGTAAATGTGATTGTGGCATGTTAAAAATTAAAGGGATAGTCCCCCAAAGTCTACTGCAAAGGTCTGAGGAGTAATCTGCACAGCTCACCCCAATGATCAATTTTCAAGATAAACCATAGATCCCACGAGGTGCAGTGTCTTAGAGCTAGATGCATGGTGTATGTATATTATATATCACCCTTTTGATACTTCTTTTTAACCAATATGGAATAAAAACTTGAAGTTTTAATTACTATTTTTCATCTGCCCTCAGGCAGGTCAGCACAGGTCAGCTCTCAGCTAGCTGCAAGCCGACTGTACATGAGAACGAGGAGGGCGCCGCTTGTAGCAATTCTCCTCATTCACTCTTATGGGAGTTCTGAATATAGCAGAGTGTGTGCGCTCAGCTACATTCAGGCACTCCCACAGAAGTGAATGGAGAGGACAGCCACAAGCCCCGCCCTCCTCATTCTCATGTACAGCTAGCTGAGGACTGACCTCTGTGCAAGTATGACGGTACTTTTGTGAGAACAGACCCATCTAAGTAACAGGTGGCTGTCACTGTTTTCATAGCTTGACTGGGGAGAGCTCACCATGTTGGTTCAGGAACGCACATGGCCACACGCATCTTACCAATTGTATCACATCCTGCCACAGGCCATTATTGTACACTGTTCTGTGATATATGACTATTGTAGAGCAGTGTACAAAAGATCGCACCGCCTAGTTGCCAAGTACCATAGAGGGACCAGAAGTACAAGTTGAAAAAGTTTTAAAATAAAAAATATGAATAGTTTAAAACACCCCATGTTGCTATTTTACAAAAGTTAAAAACATAAGTTAAACATAATTAGTATAGCTGTGGCCAAGTATATATATGTATATACATACACACAAATTCATGAGTAGGGGTAGACAAGTAATGGGAAACCAACAGAATCAATAGTTAGGACATGCACGCTACTAATTTGGTGTACCTGACTTAAAGGGGTTGTCTCACCACCCTGTTTCACAGAGCCAAGAGCAGCTTTCATTCATGCATCCTTTCTTTTCCTGGTTAGGCTATACCTGGTTATACAATAGTGATTAGTATATCAGCTCCATATTATCAAAGGTCCTGCAACTTACTTACTACAATGAAACAATCAGAGCAGAATGTTTAAGTCCCTTTTGTTTGTTAGATCAGATAACACTCAACTCTTAAGCAGCAGCCCTGTGTGAGGACATCATACCATGCAATCACAATAAGATGAATCAATGCATAAACAGCGGGTTGCGGTAAAACTAATAAACCCTGAGGCACTCAGCTGAATAACATCACACTTTTTTATCTATGCTCAACAATAGAAGACACATAAAACAAAGCAATCTATTTGCGAAATAGGTCTTCATTTGAAGGCTTGATCATTAGGTACGGTATTTTTTGGATCCGAAAACATCGGCATCCAAAAACGCAGGGCAGCGTCGGATCCAGAAACAAGTGTGTTGGCTGTACAGGATCGCAAGCCTAGTAAGTTTGTATATATGCTACCTCACCTATGGTTGCGTCTTCGGATCAAAAATTGACATTCAATTCGCGAATGGATCTGAAATGACGTATCATGAAAATGACTTGCAGTGAGACCCGACGATCGGTGGATTTCACTGGTCGAGTGAACAAGCTGCCGTTTACGTGTTTTTACATTGCAAGCAGTATAAAATACACACTGCTCATGTTAGATTGCGTGTTTAGAGTCCGATCAGCCGGATCCCAAACACCTATCAAAAGTCGTATGTTCACCCCGGTGACTGCAACAACGCTGTGTGAACATACCATTACTGTTCCCTACATGTTGAAAGCTAATTTTTGTAGTGAGACAACCCCTTTAATAAAAGAGGGGTGTTCAAATAAATAGCAGTGTGGACTTCAATTCATTTGTAGGTTCTATTATCAGCGATTCTGTCTAAGCATAGTGCATCAATTCCAGGGCCTTATTGTAAAGGAGGTTTACACGCCACGATCTTATTTAATTAGACCGTCCTGCTTCCCGCTCTGTGTGCTCAGAAGAGAACGGGGGTACGTGTAGTGTGATTTGTTTGAATTGCCTATCATGTGGACCCTTGCAGGATGACATCACCAGTCCTTTCCTCTCTCTCGTGTACAAAGAAAGGGCTGTTTATGTATAGAAATGTAAGTCAGCTACATTTGCAGCTCAGAGGTAACATTCTTGCTATAGCATGCACATCTGGATGTCCTAGAGTTCAGATCCCTGAAGGAACTTAATATGTGGATTTTCCTCTTTATCAACGCACAGACCTCATTGAGGTTTCTTTTTTTTTTTTTTTTAATTTGCCCTGTTGACTTATTAACACTAGGTCCGAGGACAGGGAGTATGAATGTCGAGCACCATGGGGTTTGAACACTCAGTAGCTCCGATAAGAAGGTGTCGTTCTGACAGGTGCGACCAGGGACATAGGACAGCTCACGAACCCTGGTCTATTCGAATTCTGGAGATTAGTCTGTATAAACATCTATGTATCACACAAAAGGAGTAGCTAAAACAAAAACGGTGCAGAATTATTTAAAAAAAATAGATTGATGGAATGGTCTGAAAAATGTTATTTATTTAAGTTTTTCAACGTTCCCACGTTTAATTTTATCTTGCGGTGAGCCATAGCCCCTTTAATGAATGAAAGAAATGATAGATAATGTTGATACCTGCTCTTTTTTAGCCCATTTTTCGTGAGTACAATGGGGTCCGTTCCCACGATAATGCACAAAGGAGAACAAGACGACTTTTAATCAAGAAGTATGATTTGGAAAGGATCAAAACATATCAATAAGTGCAGAACATAATGGCCACTTATAGCTAAAAAAGATCACCAATACGCTTGAAAATGGCACAAACCAAAACACTTGTAGGAAGAGAGGAGACACTACCATCAACAAGAACATATAGAGAGAATAACAAAAATGGTAAAGAAGCATCCATTGATGAACTCCAAGGAGATCAGAGGAGATGTTCAGATATCTGTGAGTACTGCAACAATCAGAAGGCACCTACATGACGCCAAACTAATTGCTAGAAACCCTTGTTAAACACATGTGACAGTTTGCCAAGACACCTAAAGAGAAAGTGACTCCACTTTCTTGGACTGATGATAGCATGCGATTGGTCATATATTGGCCTAAAGCCGCAGACTTCTTGTCGAGACTGACCCACAAACACTGATAAATTCAGTCATCAGTAGGACGCGGGAAGAACTGTAAAACATGGTGGTGAGCAAGCAAATGTTTTGGGTATGTTCCTTTCTACTCTGGAGTTGGGGCCCATTTATCAATTACCACATGCATCGAATGGACCCAGTGAGTACATATAACAATACTGGAAGAGGTCATGTTGCCCGATAGTGAAGAAGACATTTCCTTGAAAACTGGGAGTTTCAACATGGACAATGGCACCTCAATACGAGCAAACACACCACAAGCCGCAACATCCTGGTTTCCGTACCAAACAAGACTGATGTTATACTTATTGCGGACGCGTCAAATCTGATTGAGCATTTGTAACTCATTACCTCAAAAATGAGTTTTTTGATTGCAAGAAACTAAAAATGCAATGGTTCTGTGGAATGCAGCATCTCTGACGCTTGGGGCTGGAATACCTGGATTTCCAGCGTGTGCAGGATTAGTTTGACTACCATGCCACAAAAATCAAGCAGGTTCTCAGAACGATAATAGGCAACACTCAGGGTTCAGTGGAATCTACAGCAAAGCAAAACAGCCTGGGGAGTGCGAAACGGTCAGTCTCAAATATTGCACAGGTTGGATAATGAATGATGCTGCTATTCTTTGAATCAGACCATGTATTACATTTTCAGTTTAAATCTGATATTTCAAGTCATGTTTCCATTTGATATCTCTCTGAGAATAACTCACAGATTTCTTTGCATGTATTGAACACAAGATAATATTAATAAGGACGGCACCTGAGCTTTTCTGTAGTGTTTTTTAGTAACACTGCTATCATTTTGGACATTAATCGTGTGGTATATATATACTCATATATATCATAAATAATATAAATATATATATATATAATATTATAGTATATATTTAATATAGTACACACACACACACACACACACATAACACACAAACACGCAGAAATATATAATATATTTATACACACAACACATACACTCTACCCTCCGAAAGTTTGGGTCACTTAGAATGCTCTTATTTTTAAAGAAAGAGCACCATTTTTTTTCTCAATGAAGCTAACAATAAATGAATCAGAAATCCACTCTATACATGTTAAATGAGTGATTAAATGACTATTCTAGCTGCAAACATTTGGTTGTTAATAAATGCAATAACTACATAGGTAGTATAGAGGCCCATTTCCAACAACGCATCACTCCAGGTGTTCTAATGTGTACTTGTTGTTTGCTGTGTAAGAAGCTATTGGATATTTTGAACACCTTGATAAAACCCTTGGAGTGACAAGTATGGTTTAGGCACAACTGAAAACAGTTGTTGCTGAATAGAGAAGCTATAAAATGAACTTCCTTTGAGCTAGTTGAGAATCTGGAGCATTACTACACTTGTTGGTGTCGATTAAACTTGCAAAAATGGCCAGAAAAAAGCATACTTCATGTGAAACTACGTCATGTCTATAGTTGTGCTTCAGAGCATGAAGGCTATTCCACTGCAGAATTGCCAAGAAACCTGAAGATTTCCTACAACGGTGGTACTACTCCCTTCAGAGGAGGCACAAACAGCTCTAAATCCAGAGACTAGAAAGAGAAGCCGGTGACTGGCCGCCGATGCAACAACTCTGAGCAACAAGACGAATGTACATTTAGAGTCTCTAGTTTGAGAAATAGACCACCTCACAGGTCCTCACTGTCACTTAAGTACTAGTATTAATATTTCTCCCGTACCCCAAAACACCAGTGTCAACGTCTACAGTGAACATAGAGGTGACCTTCAGGGCACAGTGGCTACTAAGAAAAAGCCTCGAGCATCTGAGACTGGGCTAATAAAAGAAGAAAATTAATAAAAGCTAAATAACACAAGACACTTACCACGAGGGGGAATTGGAAAAACATAGATCTGTGTAGGACAGACAGAATCGAGAGTTTGAGGTGTTTGATCACACAGCAACATTTGTGGGGCGACACAGAACAACTGAAAAGATCGCTGGAATAGTCTGCGACCTAGTATTTATATATATATATATAAATATATATATATACACACACATACAAATATACACACACATATACACACAATGTCATTGTTTTTTGCATTCGATGCCTCTCCAAAATATTGAATAAAAAATATCAAAAATGTCAGATGTATCCAAAACTGATACCAACCTCTAGAATCTACCTATGCCGAGCAAAATACTTCAAGCCCCCCCCCCCCCACACAACCACTCTGATCTATATTTAAAAAAAAACCAGTTATTGGTTGTAGAAAATGGCAATAAAGAGGGTGATAGGAAATCCCTCCTAAAAATTTCTTTCTAAAAGTCACTGCAAATCAAAACAAAAAACTCTAGGTATGTCACCAACTCTGGGTAATTTCGGCGCACATATTCGCCACGATATTGCGCTCTAATTATAGGATATGAGATGCGAGCCGAAATGACTGGGTAACCAAAGTTATTCTCCTATAGAACAAGGGATTACGCTCCCTCTCGCTACACATATGATCTATTGTTACACGCGCTGCGGAGATAAGTAACATGTCAATTACTTGCAGCAAATATGCGCCACTAGCAATGAATGTCAATGGGGGAGGGCGGACGGCCCTCCAACCTCCCCGCAGGAGTACGCACATACAAGCGCGAGCAACTGAAACACACGATGTACGCGTCGCAATACATCGTGTGAACATTGCCTAAACATTGGCTACAGCACGTCATTTATCCCAAACAGTGAACTTTTTCAAAACAAATCCCCACAAAAACAGAACAAGTTTTTTTGGTTTTTTTTCAGGTTCCGTTCCACAAAATAATTTTTTGTTTCCAAGTACATTATATGGTCTGGTAAATGGTATTAGAAGTATTTTCACACAAAGTTTCTAGTATGTAAAAGTTCTACAGCTTACAAAAATTAACTTGTAACTTTGGTATCACTGTACCAACTCAGAGCACAGCGTTCGTGTGCGTGGGCCCACGTACTGGTGTTGCAGTTTCCGGTATTCCCCCGTTGTCTCAAAAGTATAATACCCTGAAGAAAGCAAGCTAGTGACCATTTCTCACAAACCACACACGAATGCCCAAAGGCACACTCCAAGGAATTAAGGGAAGAGGGAGAGCTTTTTAATTTTCTATTAAAACCAAACGCGCCGCCGAGAAGCGCGCAAAGCGCGTGTGTGCCGTATTATCATCTGACCCAGAATCTTCACATACTAATTCACAATATCTGTCAGGTCCAGGGGAGAACACAAGATGATATAAGAGCTAGAAAATGAGGGGTCCCTCGAGCCAGAACATCAGGAGGAATGGGAGTACATAGGACTATTTTTTTTTTTGAAAAAAATCTAATGTGCCTCCTCATGCCCTCTGGTCAATTCTCCAACACGCGCCCCTTTTCTTCAGAGGGCTGAGAGGCCTCCGCGTCCGGCCTGACTGACACCGTCTCAAAAGAAAAGCAATAAAACCAGATCAACATCAGATAATTAATCTTACAGATAGGCAATCATGAATAATAGAGAGAATTAAAGATCTTACAGCAGAGGGTCTGACTTTTGGCCACAACTAAGACAGTTGAATTGAATTCATGGACTACAAGATCTATCTACACTATTCTGTTCGCAAGTGCTCAAATGCATAAACTTTCAAAATCAAAGTATAAAATTGGAATTCCAGCAATTGGGTGTTACAGCAGCAGGATTTAGAGGTAGTACATAAGTTAGTGTGCCACTACTAGAGAGGAGGAAGAAATAAGACATAGGTCCAAACATAATTGAAACACTAAAAGTAGGAGACAATGCCTCCCGAGTCTCTCAGTTAGATACAAACGTGTGAAATTGATCTCTTTTTTGCAATACGTTCTCTAAAGAACGCGAGCCGTAGTTTTTGTAGTGAATCGACAGGCTACCATTTTCATAATAATCTTAGTACAGAGGAACTAGGTCGCATCATGTCAGCACTGGAACGGACAACTACTATATCTATTAAACCCTCCGATAAGGGGGAAATAGAAGTTATACTAAATCATGTACATTATACAACAAACCGATGTTGCAACGATCCTCTCCAAGGACAAAAGGCATTATGATGATTTTACCCACAGACCCTACAACAAACTTTACTATGGACACAAGAAAAATATACTACTGTGGAAGGTATAGAGATGGGCTAATAACACACACAGAATTCAAATTTAAGACATCTCTCTCTCTCTTAATCCCCTAAATACATACATTTTATTCCGATCCAAAGATTACGTAGGGCTGCACCCCACTAAAAGCGCAGACAAATATAGTCCATCAGGATAGGATCAATTACGCAAAACTTTGTGGGATTTATATAGATAACTATCTTACGAAGGCACACTTTGTAACCACATTGAGCATCTTACATAAGAACACATTCGATTATAGCTGCGGTGCAGACTGAGGAAGGGCATTACAGACAATACGCGACGAAGTACTCGATGTTTTCTATATATGTAGAATAGCTCTACAATAGGACAATATCCCACATGAAATTGAGGCATTCAAGCAGCTCTTTGAGAGGGAACAAAACATTCTTTTGTCCACAAAAGAATTATATAATTCCATGCACATATGCCTTTTGTACATTATCTTCACATGAACTTACGTGTGAAAGGCATCTTTATTTATGTCTCTTTGCAACTCAGACCTTCACCATCTCAGGGTCACCGCAATGGGGATGCGTCGCTGCGCCCCCCATACCTATGCAAAATCTGTTCCTGGCTTGTGGTTAGGCACCTTTGCGTATCCCAACCCTCAGGAGATATCAGGTGCCCCCACACCAGATTTTATTTCTGGGGGAGGTACATTCAGATACAATCTATCGTCCTCTGGTAATGGTGCAAGGAGTCACGTACTCTTGAAGCCAGTTCTACCGTTTCCATCCACTCAATCAAGCACAGACTAAATCGTAATGCAATTCACATATTGAAATACAAGAGAATTGTTTACCCTTCTTGGATAGTCCTTATTATCACGAGATCGGAATGGCAATTATCCCACGGATATGTGATAGGAAAATCCTATCAGCAACTAACAGCTTGTTCCGTGCACTGGGAAAGTACCATCCATTATGCCCTGTAGGAGAGGAAAAAAAATACCTGAAGGTCACTCCCAGAGTTTAAGGAGAAACGTCTCCATAGACGAGACTTTAGGAGACAGTCAGGTATATTGAGAGAGAGATTTCTTAATCGAGGAATCCCTCAGAGTTCATTAGAATTACAGCCCTAAGGCATGGCACAACAACATAATAGGACAACATACTACAGGTACAATCCCATGAGAGGCGAATAAAGATAAACAACAACAGCACGACTGTAATCGCAACTTTTCGATGATAGAAATCTACATAAGTGGTGGCATATCCTCAAGAAATATTAGGGGAATACTAATGTTGGACCAGGATTTAAGAGGCTCACCTTCCTCCCACCCCTTTTAATAACCTAATCTAGAGAGGCGAGGTAGATCTCTAATTAAGATATAACTGATACCACAGTCACACCATAAACACCAATATCCCCTCAAGGTACTTGGCTTCTGAAAGAAACCGAAAAGAGGCATATGTTTAAACATGTGGGCAGAGGATATTGTAGGCCTGCCCATACAGAGACTACAAATCCAAAACACATAAATCCGTTCACAAGTGCCTCAAACTGGCAAAACAATTTTTTACAATTCCGTGCATTTACGGCCAATTGAGATTAGGACAGAATCGAGTAGTTTTCCATTGTGCATTAACATGTTCCCTGCGTGCACTTGAAATTACATTGGAAAAACCAAAGAGAATATCTAAAAGGAGGGTGTGGGAGAACATCTGGGGAGACATACGTAATAAGAAGACGACACGCAGTAGCTGCGAAGAAGGTTTGGGAACATACATAATGTAGAGACATGGGAAAATCTCTGTCGTTATTTTTATCCTTAGTACGGTTGTGAGAACCATCTCACCAATAGGACGGAGAAGAGGGAGTAAGATGGAATTTTTGTGTAAAGAGGCCACCAGAGGAATCTTATCCCCGTAATGGAATCAGTGTTCATCCTAGAAGGGCCTTTAATATAGGACTTTGCAATTCACTGGGTTGTTTTATTGGAATAGTACTCTGACTTGGGTGCTGTTGCGCGTTTCTGCTCTGTTTTGCGTTCACAAACTCTCCACAGAGGACCACTAAAGACTCTTTAAAGCTGCGCGCGTATTCTACACTATCAGTCAATTATATCTTACCTTTTTTCATTAATATTCATTGACTACTACCAGTCTGATAAATTTATGTCATGCTGAAGACTAAAGAATTTTTGCACCTTCCGAAATGTATTCATGGCTCCTGAATCTCTAATTCTACCACAATTACACTTTAGACATCTGTCACACAACAGCCCTCTAAGAAAATTTAGAGACGAGACCATATGCTAGGTGCAAATGTCCCGCTATAATAATAAAGATCAGAGGCGAATGAGGGAGCGCGCCGTTTTGGCTGCTTTAACAGGCAATTGGCAATCAGTGCAGATGGGTCTATGTGCTCAGTTGTACTTAAATCCTCTGCATGGAAGGCTGATTTCGGGCCTCCGAGTATATGTGCAGTTGGTTTCCCCGGTGGCGCAGTACTCGGAAGTGTGACCTGGTTTTGTGTCCTTTCTGAGTAAGAGCGTTGTACTATGTATGAGGCGTGCCGAAAACCTGGGCCCGTATTACTGATCAAAGCGCCAAAACTTGCCATGGTATTTTTCTACTTCCTGACGATGCGCAGACTGGACAGTGCACAGTATTTACTGCAAGAGCTAAACACGAGGAGCCTCGCTCCGAGATACATGATGGACTCTGAGGTACAATGACTTTCGAAGTGCATCTCTTCATCCAGATGGAGTGAACCCGAGGTAAATGTCATTTTAAATACCTTTTTCCGGTCCATGCAAGCAGCGTGTACACAATTTTCTGAGAGGAAACTCCATACTAAGCAATAGCAGAGGGGAAGTATGCGCACTGAACAGATACCATAAACCCGGCAAATACGAATTAAAAAATATATACCAATGCGAGCGGGAAGTGAGTTAGGCGTTAAACTAGTCCTAACATACTAAAAGGGCCATAACTAATGGTATATAGGGATAGCGACAAATGTGAATCACTCTTGGTATTCCGCTGTCGTGTATCCTGGTTGCACAGCATACCAAAGGGGCTGCGTAGGATTCACTTCACTTTTTAACCTGGCATTCAATCCCAGCTAAGTATTACTTTTCCTATCATCACCCAAATAGGAAGTGAATATAGAGTCGTCCATACAGATAGATAGAACATATGGCGAAATTTTCTAATTTACACAAGCTGAGAGGAGTTACACTGAATCCCTGATGAACCCTAAATAGTATGGGAAACTCGTTGGCTGATAGCGCTGGGATTAAAGAATTGTACACTACTTAACACAGTCGATTTATCTGTCATAAAAGCGGAGCCGGCCTTTAGCCCGGGGCGATTACTTCCACTGACACGGATGGTAGTATAGTATGCTGAATCATGTTGAGGTAATGTAGTCGAGTAGTATATAGGGGTTTAGGATACTAATTTTTTAGATAATTTATAAGTAAAATTTTATTGTTTTAACAGGAACATTGATAATTTCTTGCCAGTGATATACTTGACTGTATCAAACTCCACAGTTTCATATAAAATTTGTAGTAATCGTCCGTGACACGATTGGAGACCACACAACTATTCACAATTGGCTCTCGTCCGCGCTTCTCTCACCATGGGGAATCCGCGTGGAGACGGATAAAACAATATAGCGCAGCACAACCCAGCGTCCGACTGACAATCTAACCTTAAGAAGTCATTGATACCTCACAGTGAATGCTGTAAAAATATATCTATATTAATAACAAAAAATAGCAGCCCTCCTACATCTATGGAGACAGAAAAATGAAATGACAGGGAGGAAAAATGACACACAATTTAAAGAATAATCACTGGGGGTGGGAAGGGATTAGTTAAGCGGATAAAGTTATGGCCAATCAGTTTACAATAATGGACTCAGCAGATTAGTTGCAAATATGATGAAAAGTATTTTATGAATCGCGTATTCCTTAACCCTGACACTACGAAAATGCTTGTCCATGCCCTTGTCCTCTCCCGCCTAGACTACTGCAACATCCTTCTCTGCGGCCTCCCGTTTAGCACTCTTGCTTCCCTTCAATCCCTCCTCTGCTGCCCGTCTTATCCACCTCTCTCTCCGCTACTCCTCTGCCTCTCCCCTCTGCCAATCCCTTCACTGGCTACCCATTGCCCAGCACATTACTTTCAAGTTACTAACCATGACCTACAAGGCTCTCCATGACCTCTCCGTCTTACTCTCTAGATACCTCCCCTCACGCACTCTCCGCTCCTCACAGGACCTTCTTCTCCGCTCTCCTCTTATCAGCTCCTCACACAACCGTCTCCAAGACTTCTCCCGTGCTTCCCCCATACGCTGGAACTCAAGAAGCGCAACTTGAAGCTCCGGGGCCCTAGTGCAAAAAGTGAAATGGGCCCCCCAGCTACCAAGTGCCACTGGTATCTCTTTATGTGGCAGGAGGACTTTTGGGCACCCTATAGTTACATCCCTGCTGGAACTCACTGCCCCAGCATGTCCGACTCTCCCCCACTTTCTCCAGCTTCAAAAGCAACCTGAAAACCCGTCTCTTCAGGAGCCTATAACCTACAATAACCCCACTGCCACTACACCCCCCACAAACATGTCTGCCCCTCACCTTATCTCTCCTTTCCCCTTCCTTGTAGATTGTAAGCCTTTGCGGGCAGGGCCCTCTCTCCCTCTGTACCTACTGTTAGTCACAGATTGTCACTATTGTACTTGTTTGACTTATGTAATGTATGTAACCCCCCCTGGAATCAATGGCGCTATAAAATAAATAATAATACGATCACAATTCTGATCAATAAAGATAAAATCTATGATCAATAAGTGATATTAAACCATGTGTGAAAGCAAATGTCCGCTGCCATCCGATCAGTGTGTACAGACCAATGTCCACAGAAACAGAGCAGCAAAGTACAATGTAAACTGCTCAATCAATGCACAGCTCTCCCGCTGCCCCAGTTACTGTCACTCAGTGCATCGTCCCGGGCTCGGCTCCAGGGTGCACACTGAGAAGACCCCGCACACAACTCATTAATACTTCATATCTAAAGCAATTGAAGGGCGGTTCCATAGAGAGAAGTGTGAGGAGCTCTGGTAATGCTGCCGCCCCCCACAACCGTCCCCAGCCACAATATACAGAGCGGCTCCCTTACCTCCAGCCCTGAGCCGGCACAGAGCGAGAGATAAGCCGGAAGCTGCCCGGACACAGGCTGACGCTCAGGGCTGTGACGCCGCACACTCCGCCCCGCCCACCTCCGTCTGCAGGCGCCTCGGCCGCACAGGATTGTGGGCTGTGGGCGGGGCTCGTGTCTTGGCGCGCGCGGATTGGTGCTGGAAGTTTCTGGAGCGGAGTTGTCGCCGCTGGTCACTGAGGAGAGCGGCGGCGGCGGTGCGCTGACCTCAGGATAATGCTCGGGAGGGCGCCGTGTGGGAAACCTCCAGTTTAGGGCGTGTTGTAAATACCTCGGGCACATTTGTTTTTTTTTTTTTGTGGCTTATTTTTAGCGTAGACAATAGTAATGTCTGCTGCGATTTTTAGTCTAACCTCGTTCACACGGCTTATTCGGCCGCGGATTTGTGCGCCGTATGGAGCTCACACATCCGCCGTGAAAACGGGGCGGGGGCGCCGCTCCCGGCCCCATAGACAATGCATTGTTTACGGCGCATACGTGCCGTAAATAATGTGCATGTCACTTTCTCCCCCCCGCGGCGGATTCGCCGAGCGGGGAGGAGCGACGGATTCCACTGTTCTCTATGGCCTCGTTCACACGGCTTATTCTGCCACGTATTGGCGCCGTACTGCGCGCCGGATTTGCGCTTCAGTACGGCGCCAATCCGCTGCAGCAATTACGGTAATCCACTGCTCTCATAGAGAACAGTGGAATCTGTCGCTCCTCCCCGCTCGGCGAATCCGCCGCGGGGGGAGAAAGTGACATGCACATTATTTACGGCGCGGACGCTCCGGTCCCGCCCCTTATTCATGGCGGATTTGTGAGCTCAATACGGCTCACAAATCCGTCGGGAATAATAGTTTTTCTACAGAATAAACAGTTTACACAATTATATCTAATTTACTTGGGCCAGGTCACAATTGCATTGGGGGTTCTGTTCGGAATCTTCGTCACGTGTTCCGGAACCTTTGCTGCAGGCTCCGCTATTCTGTCTCCAAGGGACTCCTTGACAGAGACCCCATGGGCCTATTGCTTTAACCTGTGTTGTGAAGCAGGTCCCACGGCTTCTGTTTTCACCTGTTCTGAATGGAACCTCAGATGCAGGTGTGAACCAGGCTTTAGAAATCGCCGATTCGCCATCCAGTAGAACCCCTTCAGAGTAGGTGTCTCTGCTTGTGCAGCTCACCCTTATTCATGTCTATGGCAGTTCTGAATATACATTTGCTCTTCGCACACTCTCCAGCAGTTTTCCCATAGAAATGAATGGGGGTGAGCTGTGCAATCAAATCCTTGTCTGAGGTCGGCTTGGGCGAGCTAAGGCTATATGGGACGCATTTCGCGCTGTACAGGGCGAGCTACGTCCCAGTCATGGTAATCCACAGTTCTCATAGAGAACTATGGATTACAGGGAGAGAAGTGACATGGCAATTATTCACGGCGTATACATGCCACTAGTAATGAATGTCTATGGGGCCAGTGCCGGCCCTCCCGCTCCGCCCCCGTACACAAAGCTTAATTGCGGGGCGAAATACGTCCTGCAATTACTGCCGTGTGAACATAGCCTAAGGCTATATTCACACGGCTTATTTTGGGACATATTTCAGCCGTAATTTGCGCCGTACGGCGCGAATTACGGGCTGAAATACGTCCCAGTCATTACGGTAATCCACAGTTCTCATAGAGAACTATGGATTACGTCTCCTCTCCCTGCTCGCACAATACGGCGAGCTGGGAGAGAAGTGACATGCTACTTATTCACAGCATATACGCGTCGTGGATAATGCATGTTTATGGGGCCGGCGAGCTGCCGGCCCCCCGTCCACACGGCGTAATTGCAGGACGAAATATGTCCCGCAATTAAGCCGTGTGAACATGGCCTAAGAGAGCCTTTCCTGGCAGGCAGTCATCACAATATGGCTCTGTTGTTTTTTCTTCCCCCGCCTCCTTAGAGCCATAACGTTTTTATTTTTTTGTTCCATTAAAACATATGAGGGCTTTTATTTTGCGAGACAATATGTTCTGTTTAATGGTGTCATTTACTGTAGCATAGAAAATACTGGGAGATGCGAAAAAATTGTAAGTGGAATGAAAAACAAACGTGCACAATGTTTGCGGTGGGAGCAGTGTTTTTATGGAGTTCACTCTTTTTATTTAACCTCTTAGGCCCCGTTCACACGGCTTATTTGCCGACGGATTGGCGCCGTATTCCGCGCCGGATTTGCGCTTCAATACGGCGCCAATCCGTCGGAGTCATTACGGTAATCCACTGCTCTCATAGAGAACAGTGGAATCCGTCGCTCCTCCCCGCTCGGCGAATCCGCCGCGGGGGGATAATGTGAAATGCAAATTATTTACGGCGCGGACGCGCCGTTAAAAATTCATTGTCTATGGGGCCGGGAGCGGCGCCCCCGCCGCGCTCCGGCCCCGCCCCCGCCCCGCCCCTTATTCACGGCGGATTTGTGAGCTCAATCGGCGCACAAATCCGTCGGGAATAAGCCGTGTGAACACGGCCTTAAGGACCCGGCGGGTTGTTTTTTTTGTGACACGTTCGTTTTTCCTTCCTCGCCTTCTGAAAGCCATAACTTTTTTATTTTTCCACCTACATAGACACATGAGGGCTTTTATTTTGCGGGACAAGATGTACTTTTTTGGGTGTTATTAATAAAACCTATAGAATATAGGGGGAAAACCCGCAAAAAAATTAAAAAGTGGGGACAAAATTGGTGAAAAAAACCCTTTTTTTGCCATGTTTCTGGGTGATTTGCTTTTACGGGTTTTTTAACCTTCGGTAAATTTAAGGGGTTTTATCTGTTTTATCCGGTTGTTACGCACCCGGCAATACCAAAATGTGGGGTTTTCCCGTTTTGTTTTGGTTCCGTAAAAAAAAAATTCCCAAAAAATTTTTCCCTTTTTTTTGAAATTTCCCGCCAGGCGCCATTTTGTGGGGAAAAATAAATTTTTTGTTTTTAACCCCTTTGGAAAGGTTCAGTGAGGGGGCATTTTTTGCGGGTGAAGTGTACTTTTTTTTGCAAAGAATTTTGGGAAAAGCAGGGTTTTTTTTGGGATCATTTTTATTCCATTTTTTGAGTGACGTAAAATGAACCCAAAAAAAGCAATTTTGGCGTTTGGAATTTTTTTTTTTTTTAAAGGGGTTAGGTACGGGTTTAAAAGTTTTTAAAATTTTTTTAGATCGGACTTTTTTTTGGGGGCGGCGGGTACCAAAAAAATTTGTAACTTTTTTATTTTTTTAATGATTTTTTTTGTTTAAAATGGGGAAAAAGGGGGGGGATTTGAACTTTTAAAACTTTTTTTTTTTTTTTACTTTAAAAATTTTTTTTTTTTTACTGTAAAATTTAGTCCCCCTATGGGGCTTTAAACCCCAAGGGGGCGCGATTGTTAATACAAACCCAATGCAAAAGCATTAGGCAATTTCATTAGGGTGTACAAAAGATGGGGGTTTCCCACTTCCTGTTGCGGACCCGGAAAATGGGGCAAATCCCCAGGGTAAGTGAGGGAACCCCTTTACAAAGGTCCCCCCCCTCCCCGGGGTCGGTGGCGGATCGGTTTTCCGATGACCGTTAAAAGATTGGTGCGCGGCACCGTTTTCGTTCATTAGAGCCGCGGGGCCCCTTTTGGGGCCCCGGGGTTGAAGGGGTTAAACAGCGGCCCCCGCGGGCGGAGCACCACCCCCCGGGGGCTGTTCTGCCCGGGGGTTAAAACCCGATTAGCCCCTAACACCCGGCGGCCCGGGGGGGGGGGGGGGGCGCGGACGATCCCCCCTGCAAAGGCCTTTAGCGGGCCCCCCGGGGCTTTCCAAAACCCCCCAGGGGGCGTGAAGGGGGGTTTAAAAGGGGGTTTGTCTCGAAAGGAAAAAGCTGGCCGTGTTGTGCGTTTTCTCTCCATTCTGGTTTTATGGGAATTCCCCGAGTTCAGGGGAAAACGTGTGTTGGCTCTTGCTTGTAAAATTCCTTTAAAAAGAAGGGAGGGTAAAAAGGGTATGTTCACAAGGCTTTTTTTTTGGGAAAGCATTTCGGCACGTAAATTTAGAGGTACTGCCCCTCTTTAAAACAAACGGGCCCTGGGAAACCCGTCATTACGGTAATCCACAGTTCTCATAGAAAAAATGTGGATTAGCCTTCCCCTTCCCGGGGGATACAAATGGGGGGTTTTGTAGCGGGGGGAGGGTAAAAAAAACTTTTCAGTTATTCACAGCGCTTACCGGGCCCCCCCCGCCCCACGGGGTACGTAGCTCCCGAACCCCCCATTTTAAAATTTTTGGGGGTTTGTATGCCCGATTTAATCCGTGTGGAAAAATAGCCTAAAAAAAATGGGGAAGGCGATCAGCTCTCCAGCCTACCCTGTGACTTGTATGGGCTTGTTCCCAGATGTGGAACTTGGGGCCCCAAACAGAATCTGATGGCATGTCCTGCCAGGGTGGGGGGAGTCGTGGAGTCCCGGTTTCTATTGTTTGCCGGGGTCGGGGTGTCATAAAAGGGGGCGAACCCCCAAAATTATAATTTAAATTGGTCCTGTTAGATCGTTTCAAAGAGGGAAGAGGAATTGGGGCCCGGCCCCATTGCTGTGCTCCCAAAAATCTTTCAGCTTATCACATGAGGAGTGTAATTGATGACATGGAGCAGGCAAAGTGCTGCCCCAGGGGAAAAGATTCTGCTCCCATAGCAAACAGATTTCAGCAAAATTTTTCACCTGCTTTCAAAGAAGTAGAAGAGTCCAACCATTCATCAAAACTGATTGTGGCTGAGGCAATTCCTTTATACCCTGACATTGTTAGAGATATTGCTCCTGTGGTCACCGCTTTGCCCCCAAGTTAGTGTAGAGAGGCCGTTCTCTAGCCTGGAAATAATGACATCAGATGTGCGGTTATGTATGCAGGATCTGATGGAGGCAATTCTATTTCTCAGAACAAATTCAGAGACTCCTCAAATGTTCCTGCAGTGTTTTGCATATTTACTATTTTTTGGTGTTCTAAAGTCATATCCAATAAATATATTGTACACTGAGAAGCAAAAGGGTAACAACGGTTTGAACTTTTGAGACTTACAGGCTCCATATCTCTCCATCCACTACAGCTTTGTACATGAGGCTACTGTAATTTTATATACAGTCATCTTACCTATCTACATAAATTTGACTTGCAAATATTTAGCATATGCTTAGTTCTTCAGATTCTTTCCTGTAACTGCATTATTACTGTTTTGCTCCTAAAAATCAAAATGTTAATTTGTATTATTTTGTTAGTATTTGGGAAATCCACCTTTTGGTTTTCAATACTGCCTGAATCCTTCTGGACTCTTCTACATATTCCCATTGTTGGTGCAGACTGGACTTGGATACAAATACAGCTTTTTATTCAACTCTACCCACAAGTGTTAAAAACATTGTTACTCTTTTGCTTGTCAGTGTCTGTTCTACCTAAATAGCTTGATTATTGTATCATAAAGTGATAAACAGTCTAATGTTACCATTTTACTACAGTAAAGTTATCACTTAAACATGCGCCGTGTATGAGGGAGTCGGAGTCAGGAGTCGGAGGTTTGGGAAATTGAGGAGTCGGAGTCGGGGCTTTGGCTTGCCGACTCCACAGCCCTGGTCCTAGCGATATGCTGTCATTTTCTATCATGGTTAAAACCCCTTTAATGTTGTGTTCTCCATAGTCTGCAGGTTGATTCGATACCAACAATACCAAATATGTTGCGCTTTCTTTGTTTTTGTAATGTGAACATTATTTCTTAAATATGTGCTGCAGCGCCTTTTTTGTGACCAATAACTTTTTTTTTATTCCTGCTGTGGACCTGAGTGATGGAGCATCTTTTGTGGGCTGCAGTTTTATTGTTATTTTGAATAAATGCGACTTTTTGGTCACTTAATTTAAATTTTTAGGGGAAATAAAATGACCAAAAAACTCAATTTTGACATTTGGAATTTTTTTTTCTTGAGAGACTATGTTCACATGGCTTATTCACGGCGTAATTGCGGGACGGATTTTGCCCGCAATTACGCCGTGTGCTCGGCAGTGGGGGCGGGGTGACCAGCAGCTCGCCGGCCCCATAGACATTCATGATCCACGGCACGTATCGCGCCGTGATAATTGACATGTCACTTTCTCCCCGCTCGCCGTATTTCGCGAGTGGGGAGAGGAGACGGAATCCATAGTTCTCTATCAGAACTGTGGATTACCGTAATGACTGGGATGGATTTCAGCCGTAATTTGTGCAGTACGGCGCAAATTATGGACTGAAATCCGTCCCAAAATAAGCAGTGTGAACATAGCCTAAGGGGTAAATGATGATCTATTTTACTAGTTCGGATTTTGTGGACGTGGCAATACCAATTATGTGTAACCTTTCTTTATTCTTTTTTTTAAAATGGCTAAAGGGAGCTAGTTTGAACTTTAAATGTTTTTTATTTTATACTTTAAACACTTTTGGTTTTTACCACTTTATCTTTTAAATCCCTTAGGCGAAGTTCACACGGCTTATTGCCGGCGTAATTGCAATTACGCCGGAGCAGGGGGAGGAGACGGAATCCATAGTTCTCTATGAGAACTGTGGATTACCGTAATGACTGGGACGTTTTCCAGCCGTATTGGAGCGCAATACGGCTGAAATCAGTCCACAAATCATCCGTGTGAACGAGGCCATAGGGTACTTGATTGTACACCCTTCTGCATTGAATAAGCTTTATTCGGTTTCCAGCCGCCATGTTAGCGTATTGGCATCCTGCAGTCTCACTACGGGGGGTGAGGAATGGTGCGTGGCACCGTTTCTCATTACTTCAGACGCCGCAATTGCATCTAAAGCAGTGTTCCCCACTCCAGTCCTCAAGACCCGCCAACAGGTTATGTTTTCAGAATATCCCACAGAATGCACTGACAATAATGAAATCACCTGTGCAATGTTAAGGAAAGCCAGAAAACATGACCTGTTGGTGGGCCTTGAGGACTGGAGTTGGGGACCCTTGATCTAAAGGGTTAAACTGCAGAGAACGAAGCTGGCTCCATTCTCTGCTGTTTGTGGCAGGTGTTAGCTGCAGTTATCAGTCTCCTATGTAGCGGACTCTGATTTAAAGGGAATGTTTCATCAAAAATGACTTATTGTTTAACTCACATTTTTATGTTCAACACATTATTTAAGAATTTTGGGTTATTTTTTTTTTTTTAATTTTCCATATTACTTTCAATATTAAGTCCTGCAGCTTTCACTTTGACCACTAAGCCTAATAATAGTCTGACACTTCCTGTTCTGTACAGAAAGATTCTCAGTTGTCTGCTCATTAAGAGGGTCAAATTGAAAGGAGACACCAGTGTGAATAGTTAACACAGGATCCACCAGTCACAAGAGGAGTCACAGATCACACTTTCACCTCCCTGCACACTGATTTCTTCGCAGGTCACAGAGCATGACTAGAAAACTCTCCTATAGAAGTCAATGGGACTGAGTCAGTCTTAAGTTTCCAATGTGCATGTTGCTACTGTAAAGTATCTTTCTGACTGCTGTTAAAGCAGTGCAAACAAGGCCTAGTGACCAAAGTGAAAACTGCAAGACTTTTGAATTAATAAAAAAATTGAAAGTGATATGAAAAATTAAAAAAGAAACAACCAAAAATTCCTAAAAAATGTGTTTAACATAAAAATGGGACTTAAACAATGACTAATTTTTTTGATGACACATCCCCTTTAAAGAATCCGGCCAGTATTTTGTCATCTTGCACGCGGTTTTGGGAAGCGTTTCTGGCCGCGGTTTGCAGATTCGCCCGACCACCTCAATCACTGACATGTTCATTTTCTGCCAGAAAGCAGGGCGTATGAATGAACATGTTCTAAGTTTTTCGTTACGCCGGCAGTGTAAAAAACCATCCTGCTGGAAATTTGTGCAGTGGGGAGTGCTGCATGGATTTTCTATTTAAATCAATGTTAAGGGTTGACAGTCACTTTACAGATGGTTTTCAAATCCGGAAACAGAGATTAATAGCACAGCTCTCCTAGTGTTTTATCCTTAATATATGAGATACCTAAAATCACAAGTATTTCTGCTCACCTTGAATAGTTGTGCGACTTGGATTAGGAGGCATAACTCTCCACACCACAGAGGAATTGTAGAAACTCCGGTTTTAGGATAGCTGCCTCGCTGTAGTTCTCTCACTGGTAATGGATGCCCCAAAATGCATGGAGTTGAAAGAAACTTGTATACAGGAATGGTGCAACAGATCCCAGTCTGGCTCCGGACCGGGATAAATATTTCTACAGGATGAGAGATGCAGATCCCCGAATAAAAAAAAAAATCTTGTAAAAGACTACGCGTTTCGTGTCTTAGTGTCTAAGTAAAGACCTCTTCCCTCATCCGTAAAAAGGAAACAGTTCCATGATTGACAGCTTATACCTCCATTAGCTGCACATAGTCGTCTCAGTAATCACAGGCACATCTCATACATAGCAAATTGTTAACATTTTAAAATATGCTACATATACGGACATTAATTTATAAACGACCCCCTTAAAGTTCTATCAACCTGTCCATAACTTGTTTTCAAATAAACCTCCAGGTCAGGTTATCTACTACTTAGGTGATACTACTACATTCAATTAACCTTGCTACCGGGAAATCTCATGAGATAGACTATCATGAGATGAGAGGCGGAGCGTAATAATTCTGCTTCTCTGTAGACAACACGTAATTTATAGTATTTTAAAGAATTAAGTTATAATCTATAATGTTATATTAAGAGGTTATCAGTTAAACTGACATATATTATTATTAACCCTAAAGAAGTAATTAATGAGATGACATTTTTATTTAATTTGTTCTGTAGCCTCGTCGAGGCCTGATGGCACCAGAGACTGTATTTGGAAAATCCAATACATCTCTTTTCGATTCAGAGCCTCTACTCAGTTTATCTTATTCTCAGGGATGTACTGAAGATGCTACTTTTGATTTAATTGTGATTCAATTTAATTGCAAATTGATTCAGAGAAAGGTTACTCTAAAGGATTAATAAAACGCTAAAAATGGGCAAAGAAATATCACAAACAATCTGTCTGACGAAAGGAGTAACAACAAAGAAATGGATATCAAAACATCTGCGAAAAAATATGAAGAAAAATAATGGTGTGTGTCCCTGTCCAATCCATATGGGCAGGGACACACCCCTCAGTAATACATTTCTAAAAGGAATAGCAGGACAACATAGAAACTGAATTCAACTTTTGAAAGAATAAGTAGGGTAGCACTTGTGGCCGTCTTTCCCCATTCATTTCTATGGGAGCTCCAAATATAGCTGAGCAAGTGTGCTGCAGCACTAATGAGTACACCTCCTTTGAAAAGGAAGATTTTAATCAATATCTCACTGAACACAAGAACAATTTCTAAAGTTTTGACAACACTCAGTTTCATAGTACTTTTTTTAACACCTAACATGGAAGTGCGGTTAATAATATAATTAGATGACAAAATCTTCAGATTTGAGCTGGTTGCCAGCTCAGAAGAGGAAACAACAACGATCGACTCCGAGGTCTGGGGGTTCTTCGCCGAATTCCTGCTCTCCCTCAAAGACTTGAGTATTACCATCTTTTGGGATCTTGCTCTTGCTGTCTCTAATTTACACTCTAATAGGTCATGTTTTATGACTATATCGATTTGTTTTCGAACCAGGATTATATATCTATCTGTAATAAATGCTTGTGTAATTTAGCCCCCTTCCTCTCAGGAATGCTGGGACCACGGAAAGGTTGATACCCATATTCCTCTCCCTGCCCCCCTTTTTTTTCTTCTCCCCCTTTCTTTCTCTTCTGTTCTCCTTCCCATAGCCATTTCTTCCCTAATCCTGTGCCATTTCCCGGATTTCAGCATCCTATAAACTGGAGGGATTGTTCCGTCATATTCTGTCTCTTAAGGTCCAGTGGATCGGTATCACAGAGCCTTCCACTCTGCAATGACTTCCTTCCTCTTTAACCCCATGTTCCCTGCCAGCCTAGAGGGTTCGTCTATGAAACCGTGGTATGATAGGAAGCTTTTTCGGGTGGCTGATATTGGAGATTACAGAATGTTGCAAATCCTTTCTTTTCGGTCCTTGCAAGACCGGTTTCAGTTTCCTGGCAACAGCTACTACTCATACCTACAAATTGTCCATTTTTCTAAATCGGTATTGGGCTCCTCTAAGGTTGCTCGACCTACTAGGTTTGAATTGACATGTAAGCTTTGTGTCACAACTAGAGGACTGATATCCCAAATTTATTCAATGCTACTGAACCCTTGTCCTGAGGAACTCCCTAGTCACCCGTACATGACTAAATGGGATCAGTATTTGGGCAGGCAGCTATCTGATGATGAGTGGAGGTTGGTTTGGAGGAGAGCTGGTCAGACGTCTCCATACATAGAGAGACCCGTATAAGATTCTTATGTTTTGGTACCATACACCGTCTTTGTTACATAAATGAAACCCTGGGATACCAGACAGGTGCTGGAGATGTGGAGCGAGGGACGCCACAGTCTTTCTCATTTTTTGGGAATGTGCATTGATAGTGGGTTTTTGGAGGCAGGTCAGGTCATTGGTGGTAGATGTCACTGGGGCTAAATTACCAATGGATCCAACATGTTTCCTACTGAATATCCAAATCCCCTCAGTTAGAAAGAACACACTGTGTCTAATTGTGCATATTTTGACTGCAGCGAGATGACTCATTCCCTTATTTTGGAAGCGTACCAATTCCCCAACCTTAGACGACTTACTTCATAGGCTTAAAGATGTGAGATTAATGGAGCAACTCACTGTGTCTTTGAACAATAATCTGGATAAATTTGAGGAGGTCTGGTCACTCTGGGACTACTATGAAGCCGCTTGAGGGCTGTGATGGAACTTGGGCCTAGCCCACATATCTGTCCTAGCGAATGGTTGATGATTATCCGGGTGTCTATAACTACTTATAATAATTCTTTTTACCCCTTCCCTTTTGTGTCATGTCCATTGTTCACTTGTTGACAAAAGTTTTCCTTTTCTTTTTACTTAAGTAGCTGTTCAGTTTTTTGGAATGTGATTTTACAGTTCACAGTGCTTTACCTCCACAATTTCTGTTATAAAAGACAACTAGACTCTGTATTGAACTCTTGTTTTATTAATTGCTCATGTTGAAATTCTGACCAAATTATTGAATATTGTATTAATATACATGTTAATTTATGTTCATTGAAAGTTAATAAAAACACAGTTAAACACAAAATCTTCAGTTTTACTCAAATTAGTTGATGCAAAAATGAATACACCCCACACCAAAAACTACTACCTCTAGTTTATGGTATGACCTTCTTGAGTTTTAAAAGGGTTTTATCGTTTGAAGTGTTCGTGCTCTTCAGCTAATTCTATGAGATTGAATTTGAAATCCAGGGGCGTGTCTCTTCTCAGCAGGCTGTCTCTCCTGTCAGGAGGTGTGTCTCTCCTCTCAGCAGGCATGTCTCTCCTCTCAGCAGGCCTGTCTTTCCTCACTCAGAGCTGTGACATTGTCATTCTGTGTGAAGAAGGGGAAGGTTGTCTGGAAATAACAGCTATGCTATGCAGCCTTCTGCAGTTTTCTGCAGAGCCTTCAGCTTCAGGCTGGCTCCAAAGGCTCCTTGCTGTGCTATAACCAGTTATACACACAGCCTGAACTGATGAAACACATGCAAAGAATGCACACAGCCCCCACCCCTCTTCCCTCTCTGTTATCAGGCAGGAGACTGTATGACTATGTTACATGGAGGGAACACAGGACATAAGACTGTGTTATATGAGGGAATCTATGAGTTAAACAGTCAGTAATTTGCCATATCCACCTTAGAGCTGGGAGATGAGTATAGAGCCAGCAGCCCTCTCACATAGTTGGTTTTACTTTCGGTTTTAACAGCACAGAGTGTTCAGGCAGCCAATCACAGTGCAGAGGGCGTGTCCGGGGCGATTCCTGTCTGGAGGTGTATCCCAACAGACTGAATAAAATGTCAGCCAATCAAAAAATAGCTATTGATGCACAGTAAAGCTCATATCTGCTATACTAAGTGACTTAGGTAATGCAAACCAATTACAAAAGTGCTTATTTTTACTGTCCCCATCATCTGAGATATGATCTTTGTAGTGAGAAAACCCCTTTAAGGACATTTATGAAAGGTTTTTTTCACCCTTTTATGGTGTAAAATGCGGCAAAAATGAGTCAGCTGTGATGCATAATGCGGCAAACGAATGTGTTAGGCGCAGTGTCAACACTTTTTAATGCACCTAACATGTGGGGACATTCTGATTTTCCTTTGGGTGCTTTCACACAGTGCAGTTTTGGTGCAGTTTTAACTGCACTCCAATTAAAAGCCTCTTTCAGTTGTCTAAATTGTTCAGAAAGGTGTTTCAAGTAAGTAATCAATTACTGTGTTTGAAGTCTCGTGGATTACGACACTAATTGATTACTCACTTTCCAAACAGTTTAGAGAAATGAAAGAAGCTTGCTGGTCATAAAGGTAGTTTTATTGGAGCGCAGTTAAAACTGCACCAAAAATGCGCCGTGTGAAAGACAAAGATTTTGCAACTTGAAACTGAAGTTTGCAGCTGAAACTCATTTTTTTAAGGTACTGGCCAACAGGTCCACATGCAGATTAGAAGACTAACCCAATTGTAATTCGCTATTCTAAGCAAACATTTCTTCTGAGCATCTGAATGGAGTATAATGTGACATTTACATGCAATGCTAACGGAAAGACCTTAAATTCTGTCTGGATTTAGGTGTGGAATCTGCACCTAAATCATCATAGCATCCTCAGTGTGTGAATATGGCCTAAAAATGCATTCATTACTTCAAAACAGCTCCAGTATAATGCTGTTATGTAAGTGATAAAAATATGCAGTAGAACAGGCAATGTGCCCATGTTTGAAATATGGTCCCTTGAAATGGATCTCAAGGACTGTAGTTTTACATGTCTTTGTGCTTACATTGATGTCTAGAAAAAAAGGGATATAAATCCAGATGCATATAAAAAAGTACACAGAAATATGAACACACTTTATTTCCGTCATTAAAAACACTTAAAAAAACAAAACAATACATCAAACCATGATAAGACAACATGTTGACCATGTCATCATGAATATGATGATGCCAGATGTTCTAAAATAAAGAACAAACTAAATCCAATAAATGCCACAAATATAGGAATATATAAATATTCAGAAACTGGTGCAAAGAATCTAATAAAGATAGCAACCATATACAAAAGCAACCAGTGAAAGGAAAGTCACGAGAACAATGACAGTGGCAAGTACCTAATGCGTGTCACCCATATAATGTTGGGTTGAAAAGGGGTCAGTTGAGAAAGTGTTCAATGTTGGATTTATTTATTTATATGGAAGACATAAAGATTACATATTAACCTAATCCCTTACAGGATCTGGACGTACTTGAATGTCCTGATGGCGGTAAGGGGCTATGTAGCTGGATAGTGGCATGTTCCTGCTACATAGGCGCTGAGTGACAGCTGCTAATTACAGCTGACACCCGCCGGTAACAGCACGGAAAGGAGCCGGCTCCATTCTGCGGCTTTTAACCCCTTAGACACCGCGCCGAACATGGCCGTGACTTCTAAATGAATGAGGAACTGTGCCGTGCACTGTTCCTCACTCCAATCGGGACCTTTGCAGCAAGATCACGTGGTCCCGACGGATTAACATGGCAGCTGAAAGCCTGGTGAAGGCTTCCTTCGCCACCATGCTTTTTGTTTTACTACTTACTTTCCCAGGTGTGAAGTACCCTAAAGGGACTCATAATTGAAGTAAATAAAAAATTAAATATATAAAAAAATATTAAAAGTTCAAATCACCCTCCGTTTGCCATTTTACAAATAAAAAAATAAATAAGTTACACATATTTGTTATCACTGCATCTGTAAAAGTCTGATCTATTAAAACATAACATTTATCCCGTACACTGAATACCGTAGACGAAAAAATTCCAAACGCAAAAATTGTGGGGTTTTTAGGTCATTTCACGGCCAAAATATTGGAATAAAACTGATCAAAAAGTTGCAAGTATTCCACACTGGTAACAGTAAAAAGAACACTTCAACCCATAAAAAAATGCCCCTCACTCAAGTCCGTAGGTAGAAGTACAAAAAAGTTATTGGTTGCAGAAAATGGCGCCGCTGCCAAATTTGGAAAATAGAAAAAGTGTGGATTTTTTTATACGGTACCAAAACATAATAAAAAACATATATGTTTGGTATTGCTGGATTTGTATCAACCAGTAGAATACAGAGAACACATAATTTATACTGAAGATTTAACAGTTTTTTTTTTTACATTTTGCTCCACTTTTTTTGTGGTTTCTCAATATATTCTATGGTGACACCATTAGAAAGTACATATTGTTCTGCAAAATAAAAGCCCTCATATGTCTATGTAGATGAAAAAATAAAATAGTTATGGCTCTGGAAAGACGAGCAGGAAAAAAACCAATGCTGAACATGTTCTCTTTTGACCCTTGAGGCAGCCAACATTTTACTGGCCACATACATTGGGTATTTGTGATGTTCTCATTGTTCTCCTGGCTTTTCTTTTACTGGTTGCTTATTTATATGGTTGCTATTTTTATTAGATTCCATTGCACTATATTCTTTAAAGGGGTTGTCTCACTACAATGATTCATATTACCTCAGTCTGATTTTCTCGGTTTCATTTTTGAATTCAGTGTTTACTGGCTTCTAGAGGCTTACAGTGACAAGCTGCTACAACCAGGTCTGTAGCTATAGCAACCAGTGCTGTCAGCCTATCAGGAGAAATCGAACAGGTCTGTAACTATAGCGACCAGCGCTGGCATCCTATCAGGAGAGATCGAACAGGTCTGTAGCTATAGTGACCTGAGGAGCTGATGTAGCCCATACAAGAGGGGATATCTAGGAATAGGTAGGATAGTTTGAATGGACACATAATGCAAAGTGACTTGTTTTTGCAAGATCTTTAACATAAAAAGCAATCCCCTTTAAGCTCTTAGTTCTTGAATATTTACTAATATATATTCTTGTAGTATTGATTGGATTTGGTTTGTTCTTGATTATTTGGTCAATTTGTCTGGGTTCACACATTCATTACCTGCACTTGACTTCAGGGTTCATCTTGTCGTTTTGGTTTTTAAATTGTTTTTAATGATGGCAATAAAGTCTGTTTCTTTATTTTTCGGTGCATGGTTTCATGTGCATCTCAATTCACAGGCAGTCCCTGAGTTACAAACATCCGACTTACATTCATCTCATTCTTAAGAACAGAAGCTATTGGGCGTGACTCATATCACGATGTCAGAGCATGCCCCATTTACCTTAGCCCCGGGTGCCTCCGCTCTTCCATGTTCCCTCAGCAGCATTGTATAGCTGGACTTTCAACAGTGCCATTTGCAGTATCTCACTTGATGGTTGCACCATCTAAAGTTACTATACCTGGTAATCTATATGCTTGCTATAAATAAATGATACACTTCTTATGAATTCAAGACGAGGTGTGCCGTGGATTAACTAAAACCTTATATACAGAAATGGAAATCCTCCCACTGAGCCCCACAGACTCCCCAAGGTGTGCGGAACCAAGATTATTTCCTTCTGGAACAGAAAGAGATGTGAAATCTGAACAGGGGCACAGACCGCAAAACAAACATTTCAGTGTGTTAAGCCTTCCATGTACTATCCAAAACTACAAGAAAAATTGTCTGGAGTTGCACTGAAAAATGTATCTGTTCCAACATACAATTTTAACTTAAAGGGGTTGTCTTACTTCATTGATTCATCTTACCTCAGTCCTGTTTTCTTGGTTTCATTTTGAATTCAGGGGCGTGTTTATTGGCTTCTATTAGGCTGCAGTAGAGGCCCGGTCTGTAGCTATAGCAACCAGTGCTGGCAGCCTATCATGAGAGATTGAACAGGTCTGTAGCTATAGCGACCTGAGGAGCTGATGCAGCTCATACAAGAGGGGATATCTCAGAATAGGTAGGACACTGTTAATGGACATATATTGCAAAGTGACTTGTTCTTGCAAGATCTTTAACATAAAAAGCAATCCTTCTAGTGAAACAACCCATTTAAGAAAAAGTCTACAAAACCTTGTTTGTAACCCAGGGGATGCCTGTATATACCCATTTTTTTCTCCTTTTTGAGGTATGTAGATAGCATTCTTGTTTTCCTCATTATTCTCGGTGCCCATATAATTTTCTTTTAGGTTTTACATTAATGTCTATAATTGTTTTGTATTCAGATATGCAAAGAATTACTAGGCCAGGATTTACAGAATTACAGTTTAAATTGCAGTATAACCGTATATTTTCATGAAGTAATTTATACTATTCTTATATTATTTTTGGTTATCCCCTTAGTTTAAATGCTAGCTGCAGCAGTTGCTCTTTAATTTATCAGCAAGTACTCGGTACATGACGGTCAGTGCCAAGGAACCACCTTACTCAAATAAGATGCTTTTTTTTTCTATCTCATTGAGCTGTGCCTTGTTGCTGACGTGGCTCTGCAGGATATGTGAAATGCAGTAAATCCGGTACACAAAGCAAATCATAGGACTGACAAATATGAGGATTATCAGTAAGTGCTGACTAACGTTGTTCACCAGCCTTTAACTAAGCAAATTTCTGCCAGCAACAAAACATACACGGCACAAAAATTTAGGAATACTTGGCTTTTGGATGAAATTTCAGGATGAACATAAAATTTCTTGAAATCTTTTTTAAATGTACTAAATGAGACCATTTCTTAACTTTAGATGCACATTTCCAACTGTTCTTTTTGTACAACTTGCTGATCTCTAACAAGGAGCTTAATGCAAAATTCACAACAGGTGTTTGATCCCTGAATACCCCGCCATTGTGAGAATTCAAGCAGGATATTCTGAGATAGTAGTGGCCACTGAGTTTAGAGCAGGGCTGTGATGACGTGTTGGTAGATGTAGGCGATTGCCTAGGGCCGCCTTAAGAATCTGCCTCAAGAATTGACATGTCAATTCCTTTTCAGTGAAAAAAAAAATCAACTGTGAATAGCGACGCTGATTTTCCTTAGCAAACAATATAACACAGATTGCAGTCGGATTGGACACTGATTCTGAGGCAGATGCTGTGCTAAATCTACCCCAGAATCAGCATCCAGATCCATCGTAGGAACATACCCCTCTGACAGATGCCTCTCCATTACTATCGCCTGGGCTTGGTCATCGCAAGGCTGACACCAACCCCATGTTACTGTTACCCCAGTACCCAACGCACTAGGGGCACTGGGAAGTGCCGGGTTACCATCAGAAGTGGGCCATCTAATGTGATGATATGCTTCTGGGGCAACTGCAGGCTGGTAATTTTAGGATGGGACCCAAGAGCCATGGACCGTCCTATTCTGATAGTATCAGTCTGCAGCTGTTGATTTTACCTTTGCTGGTTATAAGAAAGGGGGGACCCTACATCTTTTTTTATTTATATTTAATAATTAGTTTCTTTATTGATTTTTTTTTTCAACAAGCCAATGGTTAAAATAATGACATGGGGTCCTCCATGATACTATCAGAAGGGGAAGGTTCATGAATACTGGTCCCTTCCCACCCTAAAAATACCAGCCCAAAGCCATCCCAGAAGTGGACCATCACATTAGAAGGTCCTCTTTTAATCGTAAACTGGCCTTTCACAGTATCCCTGGTAGGTTGGGTACTGGGGTAAGAGTGGGAGGTGGATAGTGTCAGTCTTAGGTGACAAAAAACACAGCTGGCTGACACCAAGTCCCAGTGATAGTAATTGAGAGGCATCTATCAGACATCTCCATTACTAACACTGGAATAAAATAATAAAGAAAGGGGGGGCGTGGTTTGCAATGTAGAGGACAGGACGTGTACAGCTACAGCTCCTCCGGAGATTCATCATAAACCTCACCAGAGACAAAAATTATGGTCCAGAAACGGAACAAAAAGGGGTCCAATGTTGCTGGGACACCCTCTGACTCCTTGGGACTGGCTATCTCGAATTTTTTCACCCCTCTGCAGAGCCTGCAAGAAGACCCGCCATCCCGCGTGCAGGAGCAGCCGGCGCTATCTTGCCAAGCGGCGGTGAACACACGCCAGCCGACTCGCAGCCATCCTACTGCAGCCCTGCTAGCTCCTGGTACTTACCGCCAGAACCCGGACCAGCCGACGACGATCTCAGACCTGTCTGCTCCATGGGAGAACCCGAGACCCGAGAGATCGGGCTCAGCCCGTCCCGCTACTCAGGGCGCATCACGTGGCGAAGGGATGCCGGCCGGGAGAGGAAACTCACAGCGCCAGACGGAGAACATCGTTGCGGCATCCGAGCCGCCAGGTCAGTGCGCCGAGGGGACCCAGCACTCTCTCCCAACCGATGCCCTGTCAGCTGGCTCGGACGAGCTTCTGGCGCCCGCGGGGTTCCCCCCCCTGAACCGAGGCCAGCACGCCGAGGTGCGATCCTCTCCCATACCCTCACCAATCTCCACTAACAGAGGGTCAGAAAACACTGCCCCACAAAACACATCTGCAAACTGGGCAGTGGAGACCCCACTGGGATCGGACTATGCACAAACAGGCACCATAGACAGGGCTAATAACACAGCCCCCACAGCATCCGTAAGCCCCTCCACCAGCTCTGCCAGTCAAAGCTCCAAAGTCCCTCTCTTGGAGGACACTGTCCCTATCACAAGCCCCCCTGGACAGGATGCTCTGTGGCCCTTGGACCGGGGTGGGGATCTGGACGTGGCTTGGGGTGGTGGCGGGGCCCTAATGGGAGGGGGTGCTGGACTCCACTCCACACCGGTGCTCCCTGGTCGGGGGGGGGGGCCTGCCGCCCTGACCCCGCCCTGACCCTCTGCAGCTCACGATTGTCCACTGGCGTCCCCCCACAGGGTGCGGCCTCCTGGTCTTCAAGCCCGACCTCCCCTACATGGGACAGGAGTCCCCCACAAGAGGCAACTGTTTGCCAACTAGAAGCCTCTGCATGCCAGGGGCTATCTGAAACCTCCAATAACTTAGCAGCCTGTCACATGCCACCTTAAACGGCTCTGCTCACCCTGGAAGCACACCCAGAACTTAAAGCGCTCCTCTCCCTTTTGCCATCTAAGCAAGATATGCACCACATGGCTCGAGACTTGCAACAAGCCTGGTGGCAGGACCTATGCCCGATTCAATCAAATGTGGCGGAGCTCCAGGCCAGGGTGCACCAACTCGAGAAGGCTCAGGAATCAACATCAACTCTGGTATCATCACTGCAGGCCTCCTTAAAGGAACAAGCCTCGCACCATCTCCAGCTCACTGCCCAATTGGACAATTTGGAAAATCGGAACAGATGGAATAATATTCGGCTCAGAGGCCTACCCGAATCAGTCAAACAGGGAGAGCTCTCTGCCGTCTTAATGAAAATATTTAACCATATCCTAGGCAAGCCAGAGGGATCCTTCATTGAGTTCGACAGAGCGCATCGGGCATTGACACCGCAAAGTGCCGACCCTTCCCACCCCAGAGACGTCATATGCAGAGTCCACCACTTTAATATCAAAGAGGAGATAATGCGTAAAGCTCGCCTCATGCCTAGAGTGGAGTATGAAGACACCAGACTGCACCTATTTCCGGATTTATCAAGGCGTACACTCCGAATGAGAGCGGCACTCAAGCCCCTACTATCCGCGCTCCAACTTAAAAATATACCGTACAGATGGGGCTTTCCATTTTCCCTGCAAGTGAGACACGCCGACAAACACCTCATCTTTCAATCCCTGGAGGACTTGCCAACTTTCATTGCTTCACTGGATCTTCCAGATAAATCCCTACCGGACTGGCCCCTGGCCTCCTCGGCAGACCCCCATGCGGGAATGCCCCGATGATTGGAAAACCAATGGCTCCGTTCCCACCTGGAGTCTGCGAAGCCGCAGAGATCCCGATGTCGTACAAGGAGCCCAGATGGCCAACCCCCTTGGGACAGACCTCACCGTTGATACCCTTGGCTCCCCTGCCTTTTCCTTTTGCATTCATTCATTAAGCCCGTTCTTTCTTATCTGCGCCCAGCTTTAGACGCATAATCAGGTTGGACTCTAGTGACTTTGAACTCGGTTTGTGTGCGATATCCTTGCCTCCGTTTACTGGCCCCTCCAGGGGTTAAGATTGAAGAATATGCTTCATTGTCTCGATGCGGTCTGAGCGGGAGGGGGTCATCTCGCCCGAGAGCCCATCATGCCCCTCTACGGCATTGTATGTGGGATGCTTGGGTGGAGGGCTCCCCCCCCTGTCTCACCATTTGTTTGTTTTAGGTCTCTCCGGAGGTTGGGTCAGCTGACTGCAGGCTTTTGTGGTACAGCGACCCTCTCTCTCCTTTTCCCCTCGTTTTTGGGGGTACAATAGTCCCTTTTCCAGTTTTACCTCCCTGTCCTCACAACGGGAGAACCCCCATGTAGTCTTGGTCATCTGGTGTGCCCGAATGGCCTCAGCAGTTTTCTATCTGCTTTTCTTAGGTATTAGGCCGTCTCTCATTAGGCCAGTGTTCTATGTTGTTCTTTGTCGGTTAAATATTGACGTTAAGCTCATCGGCTTTTTCTCAGTGGTGTTGTCCTCTCTGATATTCGGGGGTGTCATTCTTTTCTTTGCTACTCGACAATCCTATGGCGAGTACACGTATAACGTCCCTTAACGTTAAGGGCTTCAACTCCCCCGAAAAAAGATCCCAGATTCTCTTTCACCTCCACAAACAAAGGTCTCGGATTGTCTTCCTCCAGGAGACTCACCTCCTCTCTTCCCATATGACACATTATAGAAATCGGTACTTCCCTGTCTGGTGCCATAACAGCAATTCCTCTTCGAGGGTCAAGGGGGTGGTCATATTCTTCCACAAATCTCTCCCTGTAACAATTGTTGATACCTATCGAGACGATGATGCTAGGGTCCTATTTGTGAAAATATCCCTGCAGGGTCAGACCTTACATTGGCTAACATCTATGCCCCCAACACGGGCCAGTTGACCTTCCTGGCAAAGACTCTAGACAAGTTGCTCCACTTTGCCCAGGGACAAATAGTATTTGGCAGAGACTTCAATTTAGCTCTGAATCCTCAATTAGACACGTCCATCAGGCGCTCATCCGTACCTTACCATGTCCTGCATAAAGTTAAAAAAAATGCTCCACGATATGCAGCTAGTAGATATCTGGAGATTGCTGCACCCGTAAGATAGGGACTATACCTTCTACTCCTTCCCACACAATTCATATACCCGTATAGACTATATTCTCCCTCAACATTGACTCCTCAAATATGTGGTATCGGCCTCTATAGGTAGTGCCATCCATTCGGACCATAGCCCCATTCATTGTGATCTAGTCCTCCCACACTTTCAACGACCCGCCTTCACATGGAAGTTGAACGAGTCGCTGTGTCTGGCAGACTTACAAAACACAGTGACGGTGTTTATTGATGCCCATAAGTCTGACCATACTCCTCCCCAGATCCAGTGGGAGGCCTTGAAGTGCACCCTCAGGGGAGTCCTCATTAAACATGGAGCGCGCCTTAAAACAGAGGCCTCCTCAAAGCTCCAATCACTATTGGAAAAGCTGGGTTCTCTAGAGGCTCTACACAAGGCCTCTGGATTAGAAACGGATCTAAGAGCTATCGTTCAGACTCGCCATGACATCCTTCAGTTAATGGATTATAGACACAAGAGATAACGCCAGCTATGCTCTAGCTCTTACTATACCTGGAGCAATAAACCGGGAAAGGCCCTAGCACGAGCGCGGAGAGACAAGAGGGCAGCCCTGTTCGTCCCCTCGATCAAAAGTGCGACAGGACAAACTTTCCATCTCACGGAGCAGATCCTTAAAGTCTTCCACCAATACTATTCTGATCTATATAATCTTCCGACCCCCACGGCTGGACCTTCTTCGCTCAAACGTTACCTTTCCAACACAGCCCTTCCGTGTCTCCCTGCGGATGCCCTCGCCTCTCAGGAGGGACCTTTCTCGGAATAGGAACTGGCTGCAGCTATACAAGCGCTCCCCCCCTGGTAAGAGCCCGGGTCCGGATGGCAATACAGCCTTATTCTACAACACTTTGAAGGCTGAATTATCCCAGCCCATCCTTTGGGCATTCAATGCAGCCTCTCCTGAGGCCCCCTTTGATCAGTCCTTCCTGAGGGCCCACATTGTTGTCATACCAAAGGAAGGCAAAGATCCGTCACACTGCCAAAACTACCACCCGATTTCCCTGATCAATACAGATGCCAAAATCTTTGCCAAATTGGTCGCTAACCGGCTTAGCCCCCTGCTCACATCAGTCATCCACCCGGACCAGGTGGGTTTTGTTCCCTCCAGAGAGGCGAGAGACAACACACTAAAAACATTTTCCTTGATTCACCACATTAGGACCCAGAAAGTCCCCTGCCTTCTCCTCTCTCTTGACGCGGAGAAGGCCTTCAATAGTGTGGCTAGGCCTTTTTTGAATGGGGTCCTAGAGTCGTTGGGTTTGGGAGCGGGAATTCGGGGTAAGATTATGGCCCTTTACACTTCCCCGCAGGCCCAACTCCGAATTAATGGGGTCCCTTACACCCCCCCCCCCTCAATAGGAAATGGCACCAGGCAGGGATGCCCCCTCTCTCCTCTCTATATCTTGACTATGGAGCACCTGATGCAGGCCCTCAGGAGTGAACCAGAGGTACAGGGGATTTCCGTTGATGGCCTCCATCTTAAATGTTCCGCCTTTGCGGATGATTTGCTATTGTACCTCATGGATCCCACCTCCTCCCTGCCGGCAGCATTGCAGGTCTTGGAAAAACATAGCTTACATAGCAATCATCGGATAAATGTAACAAAAAGTTCTGCCCTAAGCCTCAACATTCCCCAAACCATGCTATCATCACTGAAATCTTCCTTCCCTTTCTCTTGGGAGACCTCGTCCTTAAAGTACTTAGGAGTTAGGATCCCTTCGACACCAGATCTGACGTACGATCTGAATTTCACCCCTTTTCTTTCTAGACTCCATCAAGACCTTATAAAATGGGATAGAAAGGACTTTTCCTGGATAGGGCGTATAAATATATTGAAAATGAGTATTCTCCCTAGACTCCTGTATCTCTTCCAAGCATTCCCCATTAGGCTTCCCAAATCTTTCTTCATCACGCTCCGTAGGCTAGTGTCCCAATTTGTGTGGGCTGGGGGTCGCCCCCGGATATCAGAGAGGACACTGAACCGACCGAAATTGGAGGGCGGCCTGTCCCTGCCGGACTTCCAGGCTTACTATTTGGCCGCAGTGGCAGTCCGTATCCTGGATGCATTCAATGGCGTGGTTCACAAAGTGTGGGTTATGCTTGAACATAGGCTATATAAGGCCCCAATCGCGGCCTTGCCATGGTTACCGGTCTCAATACTATCGAAGAGCGCAGTTGACAAACTCCCCCTGATAGTGCAGACTTCAACCTCGGTATGTAGATCATTTGCCTCTAAGTTGAAAATATTTAGTACAGGGGGCCCATGCACTCCTCTCCTGGGGAACCCAGCTGTCCCGGAACCCCTGACTGCACCTTTGAACCACTTATTAGAGGGGTCGGCTTCTCTATCTGTGATAGATGGGGTTCTGTCACCAAATTCCTTGAAGGGTTATGAGGAATTGACAGGGGACACGGGCACAACACACTTCACCAGATTCTCTTATTACCAGCTTCGCAGCTTCTATATGAAGTGGAAACAGGTCCTACCCATTCACAGGCCCCTCACTATCTTTGAATCGAGGTGTCTTGGTAGACACTCAGAGAAGAGAGCCCTATCTGGCCTTTACAGGCTTTTAGTCAGCTCTCGGGCAAATGACAAACTTCCCTTTCAGCTCAGCTGGGAAAGAAAGCTGAACTTGACTCTATCCGATGAGGGCTGGCTCAAGACATTCAGGTTAACCCATAAATCCTCAGTGTCTTCCAAGGCCAACGAACTGAATTATAAAATTGTCACCAGATGGTACCGGGTCCCCGCTTTCTTAAACACCGTTTCCTTCCTGTTCAAGTGTTTGCTGGCATTGTGAGAAGGAGAGGGGCACTATGTCCCACGTCTGGTGGGGGTGCTCAGTTTTGCAACCATTCTGGAGGGAGGTTATTGACGTTATCTATAGACTAACTGGAATAAAGATCCAGAACTCCCCTGCCACGGTGTTGCTCTTTGATATCCCGCTCCCTACCACTCTCCTTAAGTCTCACCTTATTGTATTTATGCTCCTAGCGGCCAAAACAGTAATTCCTAGAGTTTGGCTATCCAAAACCCGTCCATCATTGACGGAATGGTTCCGGGAGGTGCATGCCCTTCAGAGGTTGGAGGAGTTCAGAACCGACTCGCCGATATGTCATAGTAAATATCTATATACTTGGGAGGATTGAATCTCCTTTAGCGGGTCTGACCAATACCTCTCGTGTCCCTGAGGGGGACCTCCTCAGGCCCAACTGGCTGACCTGCACTTTCAAACAGGTGGAATGTAGAGTCGCGAAATACATTAATCATTTTACACTGAGAGAAAAGTTGCCACTAATAAGCCGACGGTTTCTCTTTTTGATTCTTTATTCCTTTTTTATTCTCTTTGGTTCCTGATCAAGGAACAGGTCAGGTCAATATATATCAGCGTGCCTCTGCCCCACTGTCTGGGACACACTTGTGCCAGGACGTGGTAACCTCGAGAGTCAAATTCCTGATTCCTAGTGGCTGGGTCTCTTGGGCCCTAGACAGTTGGGGCACTTGGCCCTCACGTTACTGGTTTAACTTTAGACATCTATGTCAACGGTTATTGTACTACTTGTATGTGAACATTATAAGCTTTTGTACGATTCTGCATGGTACTTGTTGAAATGTATGACCTCTGCTTTGCAGTTACTGATGTTTTCTAATGCCTTTTTTTTCCTAATAAAGATTTTGGAATATGAAAAAAAAATAATAAAGAAAAACACTTTATTTAAATATACACTCTTGGACACCAGGCCCAGGCAAGACCTTGATGCCTGTGCCTGTTGGTGGGGTCAGGTCATCTAGTTTGCAGACCATGCTGATGTAAACGGTTACAAATGGTCTGACATGACTGTTGGTTGCCTTTCACCTCCCTTAAACATCTCTGGAGTTGTGTGGCATTCATCATCCGGCTCAGCAGAGCATTGTCTACAATAAAGCGGTCATCAGTGTTTGATGTAGCCAAAGGACATCCACTTTGCCTTTCTGTGACACTTCCAGTCTCTCTCTATCTCTGTTGCAACCTGCTGATGACACTCTGTGAGACTCTAAGTTCAGTGGCCTCTTCTAAGAGCATCCTGCTTGAAATCTTGCAATGGCGAGGTAATGTTTATCAATTATAAAGTGTTGTCTTGGTCTCATGATGTCAAAATGTGAACAGCATGATAAGGAGGACTGTTTAAATTCCAATTCAAACTGGTCCCCTAAATGTATTGGCCTATTTAGGGATCAAACACCAGTTGTGAATTTTGCCATTAAGTTCCTTTGAGATCAGCAAGTTGCTCAAAATGCACTGAAACACTGAACAGTTGGAGATGTGCATTCTAAAGTTGAGATGGTCTCATTTAGTTTATTTGAAAAATATTTCAAGAATTTTGATGTGTATCCTAAAATTTCAACCAAAAGCCTAGTAGTCCTAACATTTGGTGAGTAGTGTATGTACGTGCAATAGAAAAGGAAACTAAAACTTTTCTTTGCTTTTTTTTACATGATGATTTTTATGTAAAAAGATCTGATAAAAGCTTTTTTATTGTCTCTGTTCTTGTGAAGTAAAAAATGAAGCAACTTTGCAGTGGGTTTTACTTGAAGATGTTTTGTTTCTAGAGCTCCTGAACAGACTTGGGGTATGTTCACACGGTGTAATTGTGGTGTGCATTTCGCTGTGTATTTGCGCTTTAGTATGGGCAAAATGCACGCCGTAATTACGGTAATTCATAGCTCTCTTAGGCTATGTTCACACGGCTTAACTGCGGGCAGGTATTTCGCCCGCAATTACGGTGTGTATGCGGGGGCTGGGTGGGATCGGAGCTGGACAAATGGGGAGGACCCCGAAACGTCGCAGGCGCAGTAGTCTCTTGCTGTGTTCAATAGAGTCGGGAGGACACAGGAATGTCTGTTTGAGAGGCGATCGCCCGGATAAGCAAGTATTAAATAGGCTATATAAAATTGCTATTGATTCTACATACAACGTATAGGGGAGAAATAAGCTGAAGTAGCTGTATAGGTGAAGAAGCTGTATATACCTCGGAAGATTGTACGTTGTGATGTATGAAACCGCATATGTTACATATAACGAGCTAGCTGCAAGAAAGCTGATGTACATATTAAGGATTTATTAAAGTTTATAAAAGAAGCTTTGAGTGAAGACGTGTTTATCCGGCAGTCCAGAAGGTTGTTGTTGCTGTTTTTGTGAAATGCAGCATACAGGGACATTTTTACACCATAGCTAATGTCTATGTACCCAACACCAATCAAATATCCTTCCTTACCAGGGTGTTAGTTGACCTGACATGCTTCGCTCAGGGGCAATTAGTTCTATGCGTTGACTTTAATCTAGCTCTACACCCTGCTCTTGATACTTCAACAGGTCATTCCTCCGTTTCTCACCGTACAATAAACAAGGTCAAGTGACTACTACACAGCATGCAGCTGTCGGATGCATGGCGGTTGATGCACCCTGGAGAAAAAGATTGCACCTTCTTTTGTAACCTGCACCAATCCTACAGTCGCATTGATTATATTTTTATTCAGCACTCTCTTCTCTCAAATGCAGTTGATACCCAGATAGATGCCATGCTGCACTCTGATCATGCCCCGATACATTGTGACCTTGACCTGCCGCGCTTTCGGCACCCTCCATTTGCTTGGAGACTGAATGAGACTCTCCTGCAAGATGCTCTGTGTTTAAAAGAGCTTCAGTCTAGTATTCAGGAGTTTCAGGCCAACCATCTGGAGGAGCACACGACTCCTCAGACTCAATGGGAGGCATTGAAGAGCATGTTGCGGGGCATACTTAGAAAGCACGGGGCACGATTGAAGTGGGAATCAGCCTGTAAACCCCAATCGTTGCTGACAGAACTCAGTTGATTGAAACCTCTCATAAAGCTTCTGGCTCTGATTTGGACCTCAGAGCCCTGACCTGTTCTCGCCATGACATTCTCTTGCTCATGGAAAGTAAACACAAACGTTACTGTCAAATATGTGTGATGGTATCCTACGAATGGAGCAATAAACCTGGAAAATATCTGGCCCGAGCTTTGAGAGAAAAGAGAGCTTCTCTGTTTATCCCCTCGGTCAAAACATCAGGGGGACAAATAGCATACCTGACTGAGGGTATACTATCGACCTTTCATGAATACTATTCAAACCTCTATAACCTCACAAAATCTACCCCACGAGGCCACACAACGGGATTCCCCACGTCCCTCCAAGAATACCTTCAGAAAACGTCCCTCCCCTCCCTTCCCCTAGAGACCATAGCATCTCTAGAGGAGCCCTTCACTCAGACAGAACTTCACTCTGCTATTGCATTCCTTTCCATAGGCAAAAGCCCAGGACCGGATGACTTCACTGCCAAGTTTTACAAGGTGCTGCGAGAAGACCTCTCCGTCCCACTCCTGCATACTTTTAATTCAGTCTCTAGCACCTCCTCCTTCTATCCGGCATTTCTCAAGGCCCACATTATGGTTATTCCCAAAGATTGAAATTTTGAATGGATGGATCCAATTTTGTACCAGAGCTATCAGCCAATCTCTCTTATTAACACAAATGCCAAACTCTTCACTAAGCTGATTATTCTACGATTTAATCCTTTGATAGGGAACTTAATACACCTCGACCAGGTTGGTTTTGTCCCTATGAGAGAGGCGAGGGATAACACCTTGAAAATGTTCACCTTAATTAACTATGTACATCGTTCCAAAATTCCCTGTATGCTGCTTTCCCTAGATGTGGAGAAGGCCTTTGACCGAGTAGACTGGTCTTTTCTCTCCTGTGCCCTCTCCGACCTCGACATAGGTTCGATCCTTCTCGCTAAGATTCTTGCACTATACCACTCCCCACAAGCACAAATCTGAATCAATGGATCTCTATCCGCTCCCTTCTCTATTCGCAATGGTACTAGGCAGGGATGCCCCCTCTCCCCATTACTGTATGCACTAGTGATGGGACATTTGCTCCAAGATATTTGCGCTAACACTAAACGCTCTGCGTTTGTAGATGACCTTCTCCTATATGTCACTGAGCCCTTCATTTTTCTCCCCTCTATAATTAAGGTTCTTCACAACTTTGGGTCATTCAGCAACCACAAAGTCAACATGTCTAAAAGTGTAGCTCGGAACCTCACCTTACTCTTGGAAGAGGTCACCCAACTTAAGAAACACTACTCCTTTTCTTGGGCTACCACTTCTATCAAATATTTAGGCGTCCACATTCCTTCAGACCTCAAGAAAACTTTTGACCTCAACTTTTCCGCCTTGTTTAATTTAATTCAAGTAGACCTATCTAAATGGGATAAAGAGGATTTTGCGTGCATTGGCCGTATTAATATGTTAAAAATGAACATTCTGCCCCACCTACTCTACCTCTTTCAGATGATCCCGATCTTACTCCCTAAGTCCTTCTTTCACTCCTTGCACAGACATATTATGCAATTTGTTTGGGCACAGAAGCACCCTAGACTCTCTAAAGCCATCTTAATGAGATCAAAAGCCGAAGTGGGACTATCTTTACCTAATTTCAAGACCTATTACTTAGCGGCAACAGCGGTTAGAATACTGGACATCTTCCATCATGCACACACTAAACTATGGATCCAACTTGAATCTGCTATGTATGGTTTTTCAACCCCAACCATACCTTGGTTACCTCCGTCATTGCTGCCCAAAAAAGCTCTCAGTCTTACACCTGTACTTGTGCAAACCTTGAAACTTATTTTCAGATCGTACCCCTCATCTATGCATATCTTTGAGCCTGGAGGCCTACTTACTCCTCTTTAACGCTAACCCGGAGATACCAGAAGCCTTGAGACTCACAGCATTGTTTTGATGTGGGAGTGGAGATCCCATCTTGTGAACCACTGCGATCAGGCTCAGTTGTATATTTGGGAAAGGGCTTGTTTTATTAAATTACAGGTCTCGGCCTTGGTAGAGATAGGGGTTTTGCAATAATGATGGATGTATATACAGGTAATACCCTTAAAACATACTCTGACTTAGTTGCTGGTTTAAGCAGCTTGAGCTTCTCAAGATTGCACTAGTATCAATTGCAGAGTGTTTGCTCCGCTTATATGTCATCTTTATCCCTGGGCAGGGCTACCTCTGTTTTCGAGACCTGTTGTCTGCAGAAAACCCATGCCACACACCTACTCTCGAAGATTCATGGACTCCTGACGTCTACAGGAGACCCCTCCAGGCTGGCATACCAAAAGGCATGGGAGAAGGAACTTTCGAGAGAATTCTCCAATGACGAGTGGAGTAAAATATTCACCAGTCCTTACTACATACTCTGTTTATCTCAGTTTCTAATCTGTACTAGCTTTGCCACAAGGAGGAGGGCATGGTGTTGCACATTTGGTGGAGATGCTCATCCCTGCAAGCAGTGGTACTTGCGACGTATGCGTGCGGGGTGAGAGATTTCACTGACAGCAAGCAGTGGTAAGTGCAACTTATGCGTGCAGAGTGAGAGATTTCACTGACAGCAAGCAATGCTCGGTGCGACATATGCGTGCGGGTTGAGAGATTTCATTGACAGCAAGCGCTGGTAGGTGCGACGTATGTGTGCGAGGTGAGAGATTTCACTGACAGCAAGCAATGGTAGGTGCGACGCATGCGTGCGGGGTGAGAGGCTTCACTGACAGCAATCAGTGGTACATGCGACGTATGCGTGCGGGGTGAGAGGCTTCACTGACAGCAATCAGTGGTACATGCGACGTATGCGTGCGGGGTGAGATTTTTCACTGACAGCAATCAGTGGTAGATGCCATGTATGCGTGCGGGTGAGATTTTTCACTGACAGCAATCAGAGTTCCAGCAGCAGAGAGAGAGATCATGTGTAGTCCCATGTAAACACAAATAGATAATGCATGTAGTTTTGTTCTGCAGATCTGTAGAGGTCAGAGGTGTAATAATCTGCAGGATATATCACTGTGTTTGAGAGACAAAAGAAAAAAAAATCACCCATCTTTCCCACTGAATGTCAAATGCCCATTCTAAAATTTCAAAGTAGTTTGAGGAGTGAGAAATGTTAGATATATACTATTGCGTTACACTTAGCTTTTCACTTCCAATGACAGCTGAGAACCTTTCCCTTCCAGCAGCTCACACAGAATTAATTCTCATATGTACACTTTGGGATGTGTCTTTCAGAAAGAGAGATATGGGCCCCATGGGAGGAGAAACACACCCCTCCATTTCACAAGCTCTGCTTACCAACCAGTATAAACGGCTGCCAAATGGTGAAAGGAGAATACCCCTTTAAAGGGGTTTTGCCACAATCTAATGTTGACGTGTGATGCTCCAAAATGGGTATTTAATCACTCTTCTAAATATATGTAATTAAAAAAAGTGTAGTCTGTGAGAGCTGCAGCGTTGCTTAGATGCCCTTAGTCTCCTGACTGTTTACATTAGCTACGAACAGGAGCTGATCTGGCCGCGCTTGCGTTGTTTGCACTTCTTATCTGATGGCAGGGCACATGAAGGGACCAGGAGAACAAAGCCTGTGTCTGCTGTATAGAGAATCTGCTGGTTGTAATGTAATTATCTGAGTAAACATGCAGACGCTCCCTGCTCAGCCCTCCTCCCCCCCACTCCGCAGCAGTTCCTGAACACTACCTGCTTGGATCTTATCTTCTCTCCTGAGCAGATTAGAGGGAGAAAACAAAACCTGTAGAGCTTGTGCACAATACAGTTATCCTCTGTGGTTTAGCCAAACAATGTTTGCTCAACTACAAAGACTGAATATCAGCTCGGGAATGTGCATGGGAGTTGGTGCAATGGCATCATGGAGGAGGCACTTGTTTTTTTAAACACAGAAGCACAACGCCCCTTTTTTCAAGGCTCAAGCGGACAGTTCATCCTGTTAGGTGAGGAAATCAATTTCCTTAACCTCACCCAGGCTTGATTATTGCCACACCTGTTCTCAAGCAAGGACGCACTAAAATAGGACCTGCCTGTCAGAGTGAGGTAGACCAAAAGATCCTCTGACGCTAGACATCATGGGGAGATCCAAATAAATTCAGGAACAAATGAGAAACAAAGTAATTGAGATCTATCAGTCTATAAAAGGTTATAAAGCCATCTCTAAAGTTTTGGGACTCAAGAGAACCACAGTGAGATCCATTATCCACAAATGGAGAAAACATGGAACTGTGGTGAATCTTAAAAGGAGTGGTCTTCCGTCCAAAACTACCCCAAGAGCACAGCGACGACTCATTCAAGAGGTCAGGAAACACCCTACAACAACATCCAAAGAACTGTATGCCTCACTTGCCTCAGTTAAGGTCAGTGTATATGACTCAACCGTAAGAAAGAGACTGTGCAAAAATGGCCTGCATGGCAGAGTTCCAAGACAAAAACCACTGTTGAGCTAAAGGAACATAAAGGCTCATCTCAGTTTTGCCAGAAAACTTTTTAATGTTCCCCAAGACATTAGGGAGAAGATTCTGTGGACTAATGAGACAAAAGTTGACCTTTTTGGAAGGTGTCCCATTACATCTGGCATAGAAGCAGCATACCATTTCAGAAAAGGAGCATCATACCAACAGTAAAACATGGTGGTGGTAGTATGATGGTCTGGGTCTGTTTTGGTGCTTCAGGACCTGGAAGACTTGCTGTGATTAATGGAACCATGAATTCTGCTGTCTACCAACAAGTCCTGAAGGAGAATGTCAGGGCATCTGTTTGTGACCTCAAGCTGAAGCGCACTTGGGTTATAGAGCAGAACAATGATCCAAAACACAAAGCAAGTCCACCTCTGAATGGCTTAAGAAAAACAAAATGAAGACTTTGGAGTGGCCTAGTCACAGTCCTGACCGATTGAGATGTTGTGGCAAAAAAGCGGTTCAAGCTTGGAAATCCTCCAATGTGGGTGAATTACAACAATTCTAAAAAGATGAGTGGCCACAATTTGTCCAGACCGTTGTAAATGCTGAATACAGTTGTTGTTGCTAAGGGTGGCCCAACCAGTTATTTAGGGGGCAATCACTTTTTCACACAGGGTTCTGCAGGTTTTGATTACTTTTTCCCTTAATAATAAACAGCTTCATTTAAAAACTGTATTTTGTGTTTACTTGTGTTATGTTTGTCTAATGTTAAAATGTGTTTGGTGATCTGAAACATTTAAGTCTGACAAACATCAAAAGAATAAGAAATCAAGAGGGGCAAATACTTTTTCACACCACTGTAATTTAAAATTTGACCTACATTCCTAAGTAATGTGCCATTGATTTGATTGTTGTATCACAGTGCCAGAAATATGAGGAAAATCAAAGCAGTGTAAATGCTCTATAGTCTTTAAACTCTTAAAGGAGTTTTCTCACTACAATGATTAGCTTTCAACATGTAGAGATAGGTAATTGAAGACTTTTTTCTAAATACATGTTTTTTTTTTTCCCCCTGATCAGGAGGTAAAATAGAGTGCACACAGGTTTCTCTGGGTTACCAACCTGCTCTAGCCATGCTCTCTCTGCTCGTTGTCTTATCTAATAACAGGGAGTGACATCACCAAGGTGGGGCACCCAGGAAACCCAGCAGCTTGAGAACAGAGTTTTTGTTATCTCTAAAAAAGAAAGGAGACTTTTTATTCTTAAGTTTACTTTAACTCTGAAGCTCTCTGCCTATAATTACTTCACTTCAGTCATGTCATTAATTGAAGAGTTGGAATCGAGCGAAGAAATCACTGTTATAGAAATACCCACAGCCTAACCAAGACGTACGATTCTGAAGCTGCTTTTGGCTCGGAAGAAACGCAAGTTAGGAAACCCCTTTAAGCCTTTTGAAATCTGAGCAGGGTTTTTAGAAGGGGGGAGGAGGGGCTCTCAGCTGAGTCCCCCTTACACAGTGGTAGCCAATATTATTATAGCCAGAAAAAAAAGTTATACCTCTCTTCCCTAAACTCGTATCAGTGCTTGACATCCTCCCTGCCAATGGTTTTTCTTTTTCTTCTTTTGGTTTGGCCCCCCGTTGGTGCAGAAGTATCGTGCCCTGCTTGACTTTAAAAGGGTTTGGGGCAGCACAATTTGAGCTTTTCCGTCATGCAATGACACGTGACCTCTGCAGACAATCAATGGCTGCAACGGTGATGTCCCCGCCCAGAAGAAGAAAGGAAAAAAAAAACCTCATTGTAACTTCACTCATTGTGAAGAAAAAAGTGAATGGTTGCCCGTATACGGTGCTTCAAAAAGCCGTAGCCCCAACCAGAGTGAGAGATAACACTGGCACTGTCCTTTTTTCTGTTTGCAAAACAAATGGATATGAGACGCTCATCAAAAACCATTTCATAATCAAAAAGTCGGTTGCACATCATAGGCCCTATTTTCTGTGACACCATTGTGAACACCAATTTGACCAGATTTTTTTGAAAATTTTTGAGCAATTGGAAGTTTGTGATTAAGGGGAATTTACTTACAGAAAGATTGAAAAATGAAAAACCTAGAAGGATCTTTTGTAGAAATAAAAGTTTTTTTTTCCAAACAAGGACTTTCAAAGGGGATTTGGCCACTCCGGCCTTCAGACACCACCAGATTTTCTTTTTTGGGTTGTTACCTTTAAGCCCCCCGCCAAAAAAAAGTTAACCCCCTTACCGCCGGGGCCTTTTTGGCCCCTTTTGAAGAGCCCCATTTTAAATTGTATGTGTCACTTTAGTGAAATAACTTTTTGACACTTTAACATCCTGGATTCAGAATTTTTTCTGGACACATTGTGTTTAAAGATGTAGAATTTTGGAAAAAAATGTTTGTTATTTGGTGAAAAATATAAAATTTCAAAAAAAAATTTGAAAAATTTCCAAAATTTTCCTTTTTTGCAGTAAAAAAAATTTTTTTCAGAATTGGGCGGGGGCTTTAAATTTATAGAAATTTTTCCCAATTTTAAAAAAAAATTTGCAATATACCTTTTTTTGGCCAGTATTTCTAACGGCTTTTGACCGTAGTTAGATCCCCCAAAAATGACTCCTAAAAATCCCCTTTTTAAAGTACCCAAAACCCATTTTAGGAAGTTTTTTTAACCCATTAGGTGTTTCACGGGAATTTTAAAGAAAAGTGGAAGTGAATTTCAAAAATTTTCACTTTTTTGCAGATTTTCAATTTTTAACATTTTGACAAAAATACGGGAAATGTATCAGGAAATGCAACTTTAATTTTTGATTCCCCCGATTCGCCCTTTTCGAGATATCCCATAAGTGGCCCTAGTGATTTAGGGTCCCAAAGCCCCAGAATAGGGAGGGGCACTTTACCGGGTCCGGGGTTTCCCCTTTTCATTTAAAATTTTTTTTAGGGGCCATTTCAAAATTTGCGGACACCCTAAGGTTCCAAAACTCAATAAATTCCCCAAAAAGACCCCATATTGGAACTACCCCCTTAAGGGAATTTTGGGGGGCGTGGGGTTTTGGCCCCCAGGCGACTTTTTTTTTGGGTCGGCTCTGAAAATAAAAAAAGATATTTTTTAACAATTTAAACTGAATTTTGCTGAAAAGTTTAATTTTTTTTCAAGGATTTGGAAAAAAAACCCCAAAATTGTGTTACGCTTTTTCCAAGTTCGGGAAATACCCTCAAGTTTAGTGTAAAAGCGTTTGGGCGCATGGGGGGGGTACAAGGGAGGGAGGTTTGGCTTTTTGGCGACAGTATTGGTGGGCCTTGTCGATCTGCAAAGCCCCCAAAGTTTCTAGAACAGGCGAAACCTTTCAAGGTTGACCCATTTTTGGGTTCAACACCCCCAGGACTACAAGGGGGTATTGTGATTTTGGGGCCACAGGTGTTCCGAGTTTTTTTTTAGCTTGGGCCCTGGAAAAGGGGGGGGAAACGAGTTTGCCATTGGGGCCGTTTTTAAAAAGTATTTTCCATAGGGATTGGGGGTAAAACTTGGGGGTGTTTTTAAAATTCAATTAAGTAAAATTTTAGTTTTTTTGTTTTTAAACAATAGAAGCGAGTTTTATAAAAATTTCGTTTTTATGTTGTCCCATTCTGACAGCCAAGATTCTTAATTTTTTTTTATATGAGCTCTTGTGGGGGTTGTTTTTTACGGAAAGAGTTGATGTTTTTTAATTTGGGACCATTACGGGGGGCAGTGTGCTTTGATCACTTTTTATTTAGGTTTTTTGTGGCATTTTGCAAAAAAACCCAACAACCTGGTAGTTGTTTTTTTTTTTATTTTTTACAGCGGTCCTGTGCGGTATAAAGACAGCTATTTTACTCAGAGGTTGAAGATTTTAAACAAACCCAATTTTTATATTTTTTAAAGTTTTACTTCTTTTACACAATAAAAACACTTTTATTTTAAAAGGGAAAAAACCCTTTTTGCACATCGCAGTCGAGAGCCATAACTTTTTTTTTTTTCTGTTTATGGGTGTATAGGGATTTTTTTTGCGGGATGGTTGACGTTTTTAGGGATCTTTTTGGGGGGCAAACTTTATGATCGCTTTTAAATCAGTTTTTTGGAAGGCAGGGTGAAGAAAATACGCAATCCTAGCGTGTTTTTTATTTTTATTTTTTAATAAGGGGGCCGTGCAGTATGTGACAAGTTGTTTTACTCTGTGGGTTGAGACGATTACGGTGATACCCAATTTATGTAGTTTTTTTATTTTAAGCACATTTTTTTTTTTTTTTTAAAAAGTGTTTTTATTGGTAAAAAACAAAATTTTTTTGCACGCTATTTCCCCAAAGCCAGAATTTTTAATTGCTGAATTTAGCCAGAACTTTTTAATTTTCATGGTGGAATTGCATGAACGATCGTCGATGTTTATGCAATAGGGGATCGCATACAGCTTATAGCTGTATTGGTCTCCCCTTTGGGAACTGCGTCACTCCCAAATGAAAAGTGGGCATTGTGACTCACCAGACAACCCGGTGCTGTATTCGCGTCCGGGCTGTCCGGTAGGAGACCAGTACCGGCGCTGAAGCGCCGTTACTGCGCCGTGATCACGGGCGGCAGGAGCTCACTACGGCCGTGGGGGATGCGGCATGATGCCAGCGGTAATATACCGCTGGTTCCATGCCGCGATCTTGCGCGCTCCGCCTGTGAGCGCGCAAGATCCGCTTGACGTACTCATACGGCAATTTGCGGGAACCCCTACCCGACATTGCCGTATGAGTACGGCAAATGTCGGTAAGGGGTTAATGACCAGAACATTTTTTTAGTTTCTGCCTCCTTGAGTTTCAACAGTTGTAACTTTTTTATTTTTTCAATGACGCAGTTGAATGAGGCCTCGTTTTATTCGAGACAAGTTGTACTTTATGGGGGAATAGTTTAAATTCACTTATAAATAATTGCATAATTTTAATTTTACACTTAATAACTTGTTAGATTAATTCTTCAGGTTACTACGGTCGTGTGAATACCTAATATGTGTAGGGGTTTTTTTGTGTGTGTAATGTATGCACAATTATTTTTTATTAAATGTTTATTTTTATTTTATTTATTTATTATTATTTTTTTACACTTTTTTTTTTTTTTTACATTTTTTTAAAAATCCCATGAAGGGAGAACTGTGTTACTTTTTTTTTTTATTTACACGCGGTAATGTATTAGCATATATGAATATGCTAATACATTATAATCTGTGTTAGTTTGACACAGGCAGTGATCAGGGCAGTTCACAGTCTGCCCTGATCACTGGCTTCTTACCCAGACAGCCCTGGGGCCACTCTGGGTCCCCAGGGCTGACTGTGCAGCCGTTCCCCGGGTTATGTCCGGTCACCGGGTGTCCCGATCCTCCGACCGAGTAGGACAAACCCTTTGATTGCACTGCGGTGATGAACTGCGGCACTCAAAGGGTTAAAGCACCGGGGAGCGGAGGTTTCCCCCACTCCCAGACGCTTGCAGGAGCTGCACTGAGAATAGGGCTGTGTAGTACAGCCCCGATCTCAGTGCTGCTGCGGCGTCAGGCGCCGCAAACTCCGATGTCTGCAGCGACGCCAAAAGACAGAAAACACGATCAGACCAAGGTTTGCACTGTGGAAGATCTGAAGAAAAATATCCAATGTGAAATTTCCGTTGTTCCTCCCGATATGGTTGCTGATGCGTTCAGGAGCATTGAGCGCTGCAACAAAATGTGTCTGGCAGAAAATGAAGTGAACTTCCGGCATCACATGTAATGTATTCAATTACACATATGTCAAGGTATGTAGCATTTTTTTTTTTAATTCAGATTGCTTCATCCTAACGGGAGACTAACAGAATTTTCGGGGCCTCTTTTGAGTGAATCTACCTAGATTTAACAATTCCTTTTAACTCTTGTGTTGAAAATGATAGAGAGGGAGGACGGAGACAAACCAAAGCACACTGCTTGGGTAGTAGTTTGTGGACAAGTCAGAAAATCTTATAAATCAGGTGTGCTCACCTGAGTGAATTGTAAATATATTGGTACAACTGAAATTATTACTTGTGGGATAGAAATATCCAAGAGAAGTTCCTGGGTAGAAGCAGCTGATCCAAATAGTGTCCGAAGCTGTTTGCATAAACAGCAAAAGGAGAAAACAATATATGGGTAAAAGGGGGTCTTATGGAATAAGGCGCTAACAAAACTGGGGAATTTTGTACAGACTACGTAAAATAAGATAGAAAGACTAGAAATCAAATTTCTTATTTAGCCTTTTAATATCCAAGAGCTTTCAAGGACAAAACAAGAGACATAAAATTAATAAAACTTCATTAAGAGCTATGCATTTCACGGACCACACTAAGTAAAAATTCTTAGGCTACAATCAGTAGCCCTTAGCCTGAGGAAGCGGACTCAGCGTGGTCCGTGAAATTGGCAGTATTGTATACATGAACCATCTACCATAATAATGATCCCTCCAAATCAAGAGGGTCATTTCTGGCAGCATGTCTTCTGCTGGCTCATTGAAAATATCTTGTGTTTTATTCTCTGTCTCCGTAAGTGTCTACTGTAATCATCCTCTAAATAGGCTGCAATGTACAATATGTAGGATGTTTGACTCTGTTTGATCTAATTTTGCCCTATTCATAGTTTCAATCAGATTAGGCAGCAGATTTAGGCTAAAATTAAATTTTATTTTAATGTTATTTTCTTAATTCATTAAAATTGCACCACAGTAAATTCGGACACCCTGAAGATGTCTGCATGCAGAGCTGCATAATGATAGCCCTGCTGTATTCAAATTCTCTGATCTTGGCTTTCAATATGTTTTAGTTTTCATAAAAGCATCTGTGATGTACCAACACCATAGCAACAGGATAAAACAATTGTTCCATGTTTTTGTGGATGTTTTAGTTCACCCAGTTGCCATGGCATCTTTACTTTTAGAGATCCATCTAAATTTTCTCACGATTTTTCATATGCTGGTATTGCTGCTCACTAGCTGTTAATGGAGTAGCCAGAGACATCAGTTGCAGCTTTAAAGGGGTTTTGCCACGAAGTAAAATTGACGTGGGAAATTTGAAAATTAAATAATAATTATAAATAATTTTCACCATTATTATTAAAAATTCTGCACCGTTTTTGTTTTAGCTGCTCCTTTAGTGATCCATTGTTTACAGTCTATCTCCAGGGGATACGACCAGGGCTGAGAGCTCCTCAGTCCTGGTCACACATGCTCAGACATCACCTCTCCTCTCAGGCAGCTACTGAGTGTTCAAACCCCAGGTGCTGTCACTCTACTCCTGTCCTCTGTGCTTCTTAGTAATTAGACAAACAGTGCAAATAAATAAAAAGAAACCTCAATCAGGTCTGTGCATTGATAAACAGGAAAAAAAATCCACAGGTTAAGTTCCTGCAGGGATTTGAACCAAGGACCCTTGTGCTGTAAAACAAAAATGTTATCTCTGAGCTACAGTTAGCTATTTCCAATTCTATACATAAACAGACCTTTGTTTGACTAGAGAGAGGAAAGGCCTGGTGATGTCATCCTGCAGGGTCACATGATATTCAATTCAAACAAATCACACACGCCCCCTTCTGAGCACACAGAGCTGGATGCAGGAGGTATGAAATGAGATTGTGGTAAAACCCCTTTAAGAACAAGAGGCCGAGTAGTAGCCTTAGTGTGTGATGTGAGTTACTAAAGGACATTTACATTTGTCTTACTTTTGGTATTAAAAGGACAGATGACAAACACTTTCTGTTTTAGTCCTTATCTTCCTTTACACATACAAGTTGTACCTCCTAAATACAAAATATGGAATTATAGTATAGTTTCATCAGCACAGAGACTTTCAAAATGTTAAATTATGTCACAATTATGTTACAATCTAAAAAAAAAATTAAAGTTACAGGAAATGTTGGCATCACAGTTTATAACCTGTCTGTTTTAGTAAATCTTTGTGCTCCCTGTGAAATAACAATTCTGCAGCATCTTCTCTTCTAACTCTGTGTTATGCTGTTCCACTGGTATTCCTTTAAAGGGGTTGGCTCACCACCTTTCTTCATAGAGCCAGCAGCAGCTTTCATTCATGCATCCTGTCACTTCCTAGTTAGCCCCCCCTCTAATTGGTAACGCCCCTCTGAAAGATTGGTAATTAATTCAAAGGAAGAATCACAAGGGAAACACACAACATAGAGATCTAAGGAAAGCTTCTCAGGAATTGTTGTTTCATGGGCAAAACAAGTATTTACTAAAACAGACAAATTAGGAACAGTCACCGGTCCTCTTTATAAGAGGAGCAACAGAAGGAATGTAAGACGGCCCAAATCAAAGGTAATGGCTGTGGCAAGTGCCCGTTAGTTCCAAATGAGAGTTTGTATCTTGAGAATATGCAGACCTGGTTTTGGGTAATAGTGAGGGAAAGTTTATACATTCTGGATGTATTTTAGAGTAAATACTACAGTTTTATTCTTGGACCACCAGCTTGCACAATCAGACCCATTGTAAATTCTGTACATAAACAATTTATATCCACCTTGTATTCCATAATCTGTAATTTTCTAGTGTGTAGGCACAACTTTGCCTATATCTGATCCCAGACAAGTCTATTAGATGCGCTTCTTAAATCCTTGAAACTGCCCAAATCATAAAGGCTGAACTAAAGTTGTAATTACACAAGGTTTAAAGGATTCTACAATGGATGAAGAAGAATTTCTAGAAAGGCTACATTCACGCTATGTTTAGTTGTCTTATCTGCTAGTAACTTAGAAAAAAACACAAAAAACCCTACTTTCAATTGATGCATAGGCGTAAGGAAAACCCACAATAAACAGATAATCAAATGCCTGGTTATACAGATACTAAACAACATACAAAACTACTAAAGTGTATAAGGCCTAGGACTAAATAAGATATAACTTTTATTTAAGCAATCGATAAAAATATGCAGACATATCCAAATCTAAGATGCCCTATAGTTATCCCTAAAAAAACTAAGACTGCATACAAAAATGGTGAAGTCGCCCCAATAAGGGCGCCCCCAACAGGAACCTAAGCTACGTTAACCCTAACAAACCCTAACAAGTAGAACAATCAATAATTACATTTATAACATACGGTAACTAATTTATGTTATAATCTATAACATAAATAACAAATACCAAAAAGTGTCCAAATATACAGCAAACACACTAGTGGCTAATACAGAGCGTTCCAACGCATTTCCCCCCCAAATTCAGGGGTTCATCAGCTGCCTTCCACATCTTACTACTGCACCAGTCTGAAGGGATCCGTAATTTTTCTATCTTGGACCCTTCTGTTCATCTTTAGTAATCTTCTTTCCTAGCAAGGGACATGAGTCTTTGTTATATTTGTATACTTTATATTATCTGTTTTTTGTTGTGGCGGTTGGTTCCCTATGACATAGCATGCTATGACTAAGAGCCCGTAGTGGCTCAAAATGCGTCAGCGCTCTACACCTGTGACATTACCCTGCTGATTCAACTTTTATAGACATCTGCACGCTGCTGGCTTCTTCCATTTTTACATTTATGCATCGCACCTCCAGAGTGCAGTCGTGCAGCATTATCCTCTACTGATGGTGAGCTGGCTTTTTCTTTTACAAGATGTGAGGGCCCTGCTCACAAGAGCTTACAATCTATGAGGGTGTATGGGTGAGACAAAAGGTGAGGCTAGCGTGAAAAGAGGCATATAAATTTGCATGCTGTAAAATAAAAGACTTACATGAATGTAATGCATTTTCTCTCTTAAAAAGGTATTCCTATTTTGGACATTTATGGTGTATCCACAGGATATGCCATACATATCTGGTAGCTGCAGGTCCCACTGCTATAACCTGATCCAGTCTCTCGAAAATGGAGTCTCCTTACTTGCTGTCTTTTTTCTAGCCACAGCGACAGTGAATGGAGAGGTGGCCACATGTTTGGTCTCTCTGTTCATTACAATAAGAGCTAAGCAGGTGTGCTGCTGTACCAGAACTCTTAAAGAGAACGTAGTGAACTGCTCAGGCCTGGCCACCTTTCTATTTAGAGTGACAGCGTGGACCCACATCTATCAGACATTTATGGCATATCCTTTGGCTATACTTTAAAGGGGTTTTGCCACAATATAATGTTGACGTGGGATCCTCCAAAATGGGTATTTAATCACTTTTCTAAATATATGTGATTACAAAAAGTGAAGCCTTTGAGAGCTACAGCATTGCTCAGTCCCCCTTAGTTTCCTGACAGTTTACATTAGACACGACCAGGACACTGACAGGAGCGCGATTGCGTGTTTGTACTTCTTATCTGATGACAGGGAACACGAAAGAGCTTTGGAGGGACTGGGGAGAAAAGTGCAGTGTATGAGGCTGTCTGCTGTATAGAGAATCCACTGGTTGTAATGTAATTATTTGAGTGAACATTGCAGACGCTCCCTGCTTCCTCGCTCACTGCTCACCCCTCCTCCCCCGTGACTCAGCATGCTGAGTTTATCTTCTCTCCTGAGCAGATAAGAGGTAAGGAACTCACTTCTTGGCAAAACCCCTTTTTAGGGCAACATGTTTAAATGGCCCCGTTCGCTATTTTTTTAAACAGGCGCACTCCAATATCAGGCGCATTACAAAGCGCCCGCGGACACACTTTAAAAGTGGTTTACCTGAGCCAGAATTGTCACTTTATAGCTAGAAAGCGCTAAATCTATGACCCGCAGTAGAACGGGTTCATAGATTCAGGTGCATTCTACACTACTAATGCGCACAGAAAAAATGGTGCCTGGACGCCAAAAATCATATAGTACATGTAGCCCTAAATGTGCAAGATGGGAACACTTCTTAAAAGGGGCAGAATATTGAAGTGTTTTGTTTCCAGAAAGGAGATCCATGTTTTGCTGTCATGCAGTTGACATAACTTTAACTAGCCTCGAAAGTCATAAGAAAAAATGAAAATGTAATCAAAATCCTGACCAGAAAAGTGTCCTCATTTCCTAACGTGGAACACTAGATGGCGATGTTATTGCACTATTCCTTGCTTTGCCGCTTGCTCACTTTATGACTATGTGTAGCTTTACACTTCTTTAAGTAATGTTGACATAGAATAACGATTGTTTATATTCAACGTTTTTACAGTTTACATTATGCAAAACCCGACAGGATCAGGGTTTTAAACAAAGAATATTATTTATGTAATTAGCTTAGCTTTGTTAATGTGTGTAATTAAATATAATGTTTAGTAGAATTGCTACAATTTGGCAACATCTTTTATAACCTGATAATAGATATTTAAATACATCACATATGTCTTAAAGGGAAAGGACAGTCTTGTGGACTTTCGAATAAACCATTTTTAGTAGCACTGGTTGCTTGCAAACTGCCCAAATACATTTGAGACACTTGTTATATAGAAGGGACCTGCCTGAAGTTATCACAATGCAGGATCTTAATAGTCTTGAAGTTGTTGTGTCCCAGATTTTACAAAAATTAAACTAAACCATTTCCTTGTCCTGATCGCATGGATCAGTCATTCCTACCCCACTAGAAACACACACCCAGAGCCCTGTTGCACAGGCAATACATTGGTGCTCGCATACTCCTGATATTGCTGTATGGCAGAAAATTGGAACAACCTTACCACAATGATATTGCACTTAACCCATTTGATGACTTTAACTGACATATCAAGTATTGGTAAATTGGGAAACACTGGCCCAGATGGTTACGAAAAAAGTAATGCCATGTGCGATATCCAACATATTCCTACGTCCGTCCAACAAGAAGTCCCAACAAGACACTTTGTACGATAGGAGACATTTATGTAGCGCTTATACTAAAAAGTGTCACAGTTCATACGTTGTTATTAATGCCATTTTTAAAGTGGGGAGGCTTAGACGAAATTTGTCACCGCATAGGACACTTTTTTGGGGCAGTTTGCCTTACAATGTGACACATTTATTAAAGGGGTTGTCTCACTACATTGATTCATGTTTACCTCAGTCCTGTTTTCTTGATTTCACTTTGAATTCAGGGACGTGTGTACTGGCTTCTACTAGGCTGCAGTAGAAGCCAGGTCTGTAGCTATAGCAACCAGTGCTGGCAGCCTATCAGGATACATCGAACAGGTCTGTAGCTATAGCAACCTGAGATGATGCAGCTTATACAAGAGGGGATATCTCAGAATATGTAGGACACTGCTAATGGATACATATTAGAAAGTGACTTGTTTTTGCAAGATCTTTAACATAAAAAGCAATCCTTGTAGTGAGACAACCTCTTTAAATGCTGTGAGACACTTTCAAACATAAGCATGAACTCAACTTTGGCACAGCATTATCTCAGACACTTTCCACAGTGGCACTTTTCATGTATCTGGACCACTGAGTGGAATGAGAGTATTAGAGAATAAGAGAAATAAATTAACCACTTACTGACACATGATGTATGAGTACCTTGTGGTGCCAGTAAGGAGCTACAGTATATAGCGGGTTTACTCCATAAGTCTGCTACGTAGGAGGCCGGTGTTGACTGCTAATTGCACTCTTTAAAGGGGTTGTCTCACTACAAGGATTGCTTTTTATGTTAAAGATCTTGCAGAAACAAGTCACTTTTTAATATATGTCCATTAACAGTGTCCTACCTATTCCTAGATATCCCCTCTTGTATGGGCTGCATCAGCTCCTCAATTCGCTATAGCTACAGACCTGTTCAATCTCTCATGATAGGCTGCCAGCACTGGTTGCTATAGCTACAGACCTGGCTTCTACTGCAGCCTACTAAAAGCCAGTAAACATGGCCCTGAATTCCAAATGAAATCAAGAAAACAGGACTGAGGTAAGATGAATCAATGTAGTGAGACAATCCCTTTAACCCTTTAAATGCTGTGCTCCATTCCTCACTTTGATTGGCATCCCCGCGACGAGATTGTGTGTTGCGGACTGGCTTCCATGGCAGCTGGAAGCCTAACGAGGGCTTCCATAGCTGCCATATTTTAGTTTTTATTACTTCCTGCTCCAAGCACGAAGTAATAGAACAAACATATTTATACAGTGGGAGTTGATGGAAAAGTACAATAAAGTTTAAAAACTGTAAAAATTACACATAATTGATATCACCATGTCCGTAAAAGTCCAATCTATTAAAATATAACATCAATAATCCTGCACACTGAACACCGTAGAAGAAAAAAAATCTAAATACTAAAATTGTGGTTTTTTGGTCATTTGACGTCCCCTAAAAATTGGAATGATAAGGGATCACAAAGTTTCATGTATCCCAAAATTGTACCAATAAAAACTACACTTCAGCCCACAAAAAATGCATCATCACTCAGGTGCATAGGTAAAAGAACAAAAAAGTTACAGAAAATGACGCTACAGCTTAAGGGCTTGTTCACACAGACTTTTCACTCCGTATTACAAGCGCTTTGTAGATCCGTCTTGGGGACCGACAGAGCGGACCCCAAGACGGATCTAAACAATTAGCAGTGACTTGCAAAGAATTAACATGCAATTCTTTGCAAGATGGACCCGAGCGGCGCTTTTGAAACACGCAGCGGCGATCTCTCATGTGAACGCCGCTGCGTGTTCGTCATAGCAAGCAGTGATAATCTCACTGCTAATTGTTTAGATCCGTCTTGGGGTCCACTCTGTCGGTCCCCAAGATGGATCTACAAAGCGCTTGTAACACGGAGTGAAAACTCCGTGTGAACAAGCCCTAAATTTCAGAAATAGAGAATTTTTATATTTTTTTAAAAGTACTAAAACCCTACATATTTGGTTTTGCCGGAATCGAACCAACCTGCATAAGACAGATAACACATCATTTATACTAAAGCGTGAACGCCATAGAAATGAAATGTCCACAAGTTCCTTTTTTTTACATTTAGAATTTTTTTTGAGCTTTCCCAATATATTCTATTGTACAGTCAATAACACCATTAGAAAGTACATCTTGTCCCACAAAAAAGACCTCATATGTCTATGTAGATGGAAGCATAAAAAAGTTATGGCTCTTGGAAGACGAATAGAAAAAAATGAACCATATTATTATTACCGGCTGTCAGATAGTGGTGAAAAATGGACCTGATGATGCACAAATGCATCAATAAAATCATACTCTGTAAGGTCAAAATAACACGATTGGTCAATAGTATCCATCAACATAGAGTCAAAAAGGACATGAATCATCCTGATATATAGGGGTGGATTGGAAACTTAACTCCTTAACGACCGCCCACCGTCTTTTGGCGTCAGCCGGTGCAGGTCGTTTGTCTGCAGCGACGTCTTTTGGCGTCGCTGCAGACATCGGAGTTTGCGGCGCCGCAGCTGCGCTGGGATTGGGGCTGTACTACACAGTCCTGATCCCAGAGCATCTCCTGCAGGCACCGGGGAGCGGAGGGAACCCCCGCAACCCGGTGCTCTAACCCTTTGATTGCGGCGGTGCGTTACCGCAGCGCAATCAAAGGGTTCCCCTGCTCTGTCGGGTGATCGGAACACCCGGTGATACGACAGAGCCCGGGGAATGGCTGCACAGTCAGCGCTGGGGACCTAGAGTAGCCCCTGGGCTGTCTGTGTAATAAGCCAGTGACCAGGACACACTGTGTGCTGTCCTGATCACTGCCTGTGTCAGACTGACACAGATTATAATGTATTAGCATATATGAATATGCTAATACATTACTAAGTGTAACAAAACAATTAAAAAAAAATTTAAAACCGTTCTCCCTTCATGGGAGTCAAAAAAGGTAAAAAAACCAAACATAAAGTGTAAAAAAAAGAATAAAAAAATAAATAATAAAATAAAAATAAATATTTAATAACAAATAATTGTGCATAAATTATACACACAAAAAAACCTACATATATTAGGTATCCACACAACCGTAAAAACCTGTAGAATTAATCTAACAAGTTATTAAGTGTGAAATGGGAATGGTGTAAAAAAAATAAAAAAAATAAAAACTTTTTTTTTTTTTTAAAATACAAAAAAAATACTGCAACTATTTACAAGTGAACTTAAACTATTCCCCCAGAAAAGTACAACTTGTCTCAAATAAAACAAGGCCTCATCCAACTGCGTCATTGAAAAAATAAAAAAGTTACAACTGTTCTGGTCATCAACTACTTTCACGCATTCGGCTTAAGAGGTTAAAGTGACCCTGGAAAAATGTTAAATGTGGCCTCAGTTTGTAGACAGGGGCCAACACAAGTGGTTGTGGCCAGGAAAATACTAGCCATGACCACATTTGTGGTAGATGAGGCCAATGTAAAATCAAGAGTAGGCACATGACGGTTGTGAGTAGTACTCTGACCTGTTAGATAAATGTACATGGACCGCACACAGTCATTACATGTACAGTATGTAACCTTATGTCAGAAGGGTGGTGTAGGCCACAATTACAGGTTATATCACATTTATCAGGTTATAAAAGATTACATGTGTGACATTGTGAGCAGTACTATGAGGCTCGGTTCACACTTTGTTTTTTACATTTATTTTGCAGTGCTGATTGTCAGCCAATGCCAGGAAGGGATATTAAACAAAGAAGAGGTACGAGCCTTTCCATTCTGCTTTTTTTGTCTGTAGGTTTCATTCCAGGTTTTTGATTATAATCAGCGCTGCGAAATAAGCTTTCAAAAACCACTGTGTGTACCCAGCCCTACATGTTACAGACATACATAGCCATTACATGTAAACATGTGGACAAAATTGTTGGTATATTTCCGTTAACGGAAATGTGCCGTTTTTTAATCATATAATTGTTCCCCTAGCAGTGGGGTATGTGAGCTGCTGCTCAGCAATTGGCTGCACCTGTTAATTTTTCCCAGGTAGCATATAGGCTAGAGCTGCCTGCTGCTGGGTTTAGTCTAGTCTAGCCATTGGGCTGTGAATATGGCCCAAAAGAATTGCAGTGTTTTTTGCGTAAGTACTTGTTTTGTCTGTAAATTGTTAGTGTAGGGACTCGCAAAACATGAGGACCGTTGATGTCGGTTGTGAGCTTGCGTATCGGGGCCCTTGTACTAACTAATACCTCATATTTAACATTTTCCAGTATGTCATATTTTTTATCTGCCCAAGAATGCTGGGGAGCGGAGGGTGTCTGCGTTTTGTGTTGGACACCCAGAAAGTGTTGGGCAGCCCACCTAATCTTATAGTTTGGGTGTCACTAATAGGTTGTAAGCCAGCATGGTGCACCACACGTATCTGTATTTATAGCACCCTTATGTATCGCCTTATTTATATGTAATTGTAGTACCAGCATTCCCCCCCCCACATGCATTGAGAGTATACTGTTGCTTTTCTGTATGCTGGTATGAACAGGTATTAAATTAATGTGCAGTTTTTTTTAATTGTTCCCCTAGCAGTGGGGTGTGTGAGCTGCTGCTCAGCAATTCGCTGCACCTGCTAATTTTTCCCAGCATATAGTCCAGATATGTCTGCTACTGAGTTCAGTCTAGTCCAGCCATTGAGCTGTGAATATGGCGCAAAAAATTGCTGTGTTTTTTGAGTAAGTAATGTCCCATTTTTTTGTATGTGTTTTTTCTGTATATTTCCATTAAAAGCAGAAAAACCCACAATAGTCACTGAAATAACTTGAAACTGACAGAAGTAATGATAACTTTACATTTCCCAAAAATCAACTAATGAAAATCAAACATTGCTTTTGAATTTTGGTTAAACCAAAATATGAAACAAACAAACAAACTGACGTGGACAAAAATGATGGTCTCCTTAAAGGGGTTGTCTCACTCCAAAGATTAGCCTGCAACATGTAAGGAACGGTAAATGAAGACTTTTTCCAAATACATTCCTCTTTTGACTTTTGATTTTATCTGCTCTGAGTGCACACATGTTTCTCTGGCTACCATCTTGCTCTCCCCTTCTCTCTCTGCTCTCTGTTATATCTGTGAGCAGGGAGTGACGTCACCACAGGACAGCTAACAGCTTGAGTGTGTTATTTTAAGAAGGAGATTAACTATTTTTGATTGTTTACTTTGGGTTTGAAGCCTTTTGCACTATAGATTACATCTTCTGCACTCATATCTGTGCAATTAGATGAACTGGGAATATGGAACTGATAGGCTAATCACTGCTATAGAAACATCCACAGCCTAAGCAGGAAGAGACAGGAAGCATGAATCTAAAGCTGCTTGTGGTTCCATGAAAAAGCATGGTGAGACAACCTCTTTAACTTAATAAAGAAATGATTTCTGTAACTCTCAATGAGACTTCTGCACCTGTCCACAAGTATTTTGTACCATTCCTCATGTGCTGCTGCAGCTGTCTCCGGTTTGGAGGTTACCTTCCCAAGACTGCAGGTTTCTGCTCCTTTAATGGATGTTCAATAGGATTTGGTTTAGAGCTCATAGAAGCTATTTCAGAATAGTCCAATGCTTTTTTCCATTCTTAGATGTTTTTAGCTGTGTGTTTTCGGTCATTATCCAGTGGGAGGACCGATGACCTGAGACAGAGACCAAGTTTTCTGACACTGGGCAGCACATTTAGCTCCAGAATGTCTTTATAGTTTTGCACAGACCCAAGACACCCTGTTCCAGCTGCAGGAAAGCAGCCTAAAAATATAACTGAGCCTCCTCCAGGGGTCACAGTAGGTAGAATGTCTGTTTCATTGTATGTTCCATTTTTGCATATGTGAACATAGAGCTACTGTGACGTGCCAAAAAGTTCCAGTTTTGTCTCATCCATCCAAAGAACATTCTCCCAGAAGCTCTGTGGCTTGTCAATATGCATTTTGGCAAATCCAATCTCGTTTTTTGATGTTTTGCTTTCAACAATAGTTTCCTCCTTGGTCGTCTCCCATTAAGTTCACTTTGGCAGAGATAGCAACGGATGATTCAATTTGACACTGATGTATCTTGACTTGGAGTTCACTTCTAATCTCTGTGGAAGGTGTTCTGGGCACTTTGGTTTCAATTCATATTATTTGTCTCTTTAATTTGTCATCAATTTTCTATTTGCGGCCAGGTTCAAGGAATTTGGCTACAATCCCATAGACCTTAAACGTCTGAATAATATATGCAACTATAGTTGCAATATGTGGATCCACTACCTGTTTCTGACAAATATCCATATTTAGAAACAATTAAATCATGCATATCAACCTTGAATTTGCTGTAGGAAAGTATATGGCTATAGTCAGCTTCCTCAGGGTTAACTCTCTCAACCACTAAAGCCCTATAAATATATAGACAATTATTTGACAAAATAATTTGGGATGATTTATCTTAAAAAATGTATATTAATCATAATGACTGAAACCAGACTTTGCATCAGGAAGTGATTACCGCACATGCAACTAAAAACTTAACACCACATGCCAAACACGACAAACACTCATCAGAAAAAGCAAACAGTGCTCATGTGATTAACATATAAATAACACATGCTGAAAACACGAGAGACAAAATAATGCTTAAACTTATGACAATGCGCTTGGACTTCTGAGCAAAGCAAGAAAAATATGCAGTGTAAAACACATATGTAGTAAAACTCAAAAGAGATACTGAACATTATAGTAGTCTCAAAGAATTGATTTAAATGCCCACATAGTAGTAATCGCAAAATAATACCAATAAAATTGAAAAGAAAAAAAATTTGTGTAAATGCTATGTGCAAATTTTAAGACAAAATGCTATATACTAGCAAGTATAAAGAAGAGAAGTATATAAGAAGTATATAAGAAACCAAGGTGTGCGTGACCTTTCTTCTATTGTAAAAGCAAAACATATCTGAGAATATAAAGATAGTGGGGCACATTTATCAAAGGCAGTTGCACCAGAATTCTGGCACAATTTGCGCCAAAATAATGGAGTACATGCATTAGCTCACATTTATTGTGTGCTTAGACTGTTTCTAACCATTTCTGCACCCTATTCGACAAAAGGGGCGTGGTTTCTGTAAAAGTGGTTTTGCTAAAATGGGGCCCAGCTTAGTGTGCGACGCTGTGCGTTAAAAATGTGCCAGAATTTTGCAGCACTATAATGCAAGCCAATTCAGAAAAGGTATAAAGTTACACTAGAAAGTTATAACCTGCGCTAGATTTCAACACTATGATAAATGTGGGGCATTGTAAACTGTCCAGTCTAAGTTTACACTAACGGTGACATGTATGAACGGGGCTGCGTCAGTTTTCTGATGTACTATGAGCCAAAAAGAATGTATGAATAGGCGCACTCAAAACTTTGGAGCGATAAGTCTCTTTGTAATGCACCAAAGACACTTTTTAATGTGCCAAAGATTTGGGGCGTTGCACCACATTCTTAGAGGTAGACACATTTATGATTCTTTGATGCCAAACTTTGGTGCAGAACAGTTAGCACAGCCAGACCAGGGTAAAGGTGGTGCCTGAGCCAGACTTGTGGTATTGGCTCTACACTGCCCTGTATGTATGACCTGCAGAAGAACAGCCAGACCAGGGTAAAGGTGGTGCCTGAGCCAGACTTGTGGTATTGGCTCTACACTGCCCTGTATGTTGACCTGCAGAAGAACAGCCAGACCAGGTGCAAATGTGGTGGTGCTCTATGACCAGACTTGTCATATTGGCACTAGACCGTGACTGTATGTATGACCTGCAGAAGAACAGCCAGACCAGGGTAAAGGTGGTGCCTGAGCCAGACTTGTGGTATTGGCTCTACACTGCCCTGTATGTATGACCTGCAGAAGAACAGCAAGACCAGGGTAAAGGTGGTGCCTGAGCCAGACTTGTGGTATTGGCTCTACACTGCCCTGTATGTATGACCTGCAGAAGAACAGCCAGACCAGGGTAAAGGTGGTGCCTGAGCCAGACTTGTGGTATTGGCTCTACACTGCCCTGTATGTATGACCTGCAGAAGAACAGGTTCATACATTCTGGCGCAGTCTACACTGCCTTAAAGCTATTTAGAACTGGCCTGTCAGCACCAACGTTCATATATGTCGGCCTAAGAGTTAGAAACTATTGATAAATCTTCCCCGCTGAATATGGATATAGCTAATTATATGCATCTAGAAAAGAAAACACAATTAGGCACAAACAGAATAGGGAGCCCACATTTAAAGCTGCTCCCATTAACTGTTGTCTAAAATAGCTAAAGCATTTCCAGAATGAAGAACCTTTAATTGGTTGTTCACCTTTTTTTTTGTATTATTTTGTTTGACATAAAAAAAATACTCACCTCTCCCCCACTTTGTACTAGGTTATTGGGTCTATGTAGTTTCAATTTCTTTACTCCATGATTCAGAGCTTTCCAGCAAGGGTATCTGAGAAAGCAAAAGGGGAACACCAATTTCAACGCCTCCAGTAAACTCCAATAGACACGCATCCCTCCATCCAGAATAGGTATCACAAAGCAAAAAGGTTACTGAGATAGAGCCATTCTAAAAGATGAGTTGAATCATACATGAACATCTGATTAAATATTATTGCTTATAATCAACACAATAAATAACCAATGACTGAAAAATGTGAAAAAACAATGATCCTCATTAATAGCAAAAGTAACTGAATTAAGATTATAAATTAATTTTAATTCCTTTCTCAAAAGGGTATGACTACTGTACCCACTATATATTTTTGGGAGATATGTTTTCTGTATCCTTAGATCAAGAGCAAACCAAGCCATAAGTTGCAGAGGGAATAGAGCCCCAATACTCAATGCTGACCTGATCAAGGTCTGCCAAAATCTAGCAGCTCCTGCAACTACCCAATAACTTGATCTCCAGGGACAGAAGCAGGAAGGATCATGGCTGCCTGTTGAGTGCTGTTCATACAGGGATAGTAGTGTAAGGGTACGCCCACACGACGGTTATTGCAAGTCTGAATCCATGCGAAATACTCGTCTAAAACCGAAAGTAAATCATCCCCAATTAACATCAATAGTTGTATGAACTCCAACACTTATTTTTGGTGGTTGCTTTTTCGCCGTCCAAAAACATAGAACATGTTCATTTTTGGTTGTATTCCATGTGGAAATTTACTATTGATGTCAATGGGGATGACTAAAAACCTGGTGTAGAACACGCCCTAAACATTTGTATGTGTTTTTTAAAGGGGTTGTCTCATCTCAAAGTTTCATAGGATGCATGAATGAAATAATGCTGCTTTGCTCTGTCACATCCTGGTCAAGCTGTCTGTAATTAGCATATGAGCTCAGTGTATTCAGGCTTCTGCTAATTAGATTAACTCAGAAGCTTCCCTGGTCCTGACAGCCTGAGATTTAAGTAAACAGCAGTAATTACTTTCTTTTGTCTGAAAGATCAGATAACAAACAAGCTCTCACTGTCCAAAGTTCTGTGCTGGCCAAGTCCTGTGTGATGACATCACTCCCTGCCATCAGATAGAACAAACAGCAGGGGGGAGATGTACACAGATCGGTCACTTGGGGAACCAGAGAGAGCCAGGAAGGTGATAAAATCACTTGTAGCTCCTTAATAAAAAAAAATGAACGCAATATATTTGTAAAACATCTTCATTTAGTGATCCCAACATGTTGAAAGCTAATCTTTGTAGCGAGACAACCCCTTTAACTCAGACTACGCAGTTTTCAATGAAAGAATACAATGAGTAAAATGTACTCATCGTGTGGACGTACCCTAAGATTTATGGCTTTTGTGTTAAAATTCTGGGTGTGGCTTTCAGCTGGTATGACTTCAATGCAGCTGTAGACTCAGATGCTCAGAATAGTGATGGTAGAATAGCCAGAAATTTAACACAAGAAGTGAAGCCTGTTCAGAACCTTCATGCCTGAACAACAAGGTTCATTGGATCCTGTCCACTTGTGAATGTGATTGTTGCTTGTTATTTTAGATTTGGCAAGGACTGATTCTTGACTATATATTGCTGCCTTCTCTGACCTGTATGTACATATTGTGCTGCATGAACCCTGCCAGATCTGATCTTGGATTTTTGGGCCCACTTTTCTTTTGGTGCCTCACTTGTATATGCCATCTGCAAAAGGTCGCTTTTGGAGAGTACTCTAGGGATGCAACCTGAACAGAACACAACCACAAATTACCACTATACAGTGACTGAATAATACCACTATACTGATGCTCAATAACGATCAGTATGCAAAGACCAATATTACCACCATGTAGTTACCATATAGTAGTACATAAAGTTGTACACAGGCTCTGCAGACTGTATATGACAACCATACAGTGACCATTTAGTGTTAGATAACAGTATACACAGGCTCTGCAGACATATAAGTGATTACAGTGCAGATACCTATGGTCACTCACAGGTGACATTTTCTCTGATGAGACTTTCAATTTCCTTTTCCATCCAGTCCAAGATGCCATGATGACTTCTCCCACTCATCACTCATCCCTGCAGAATTTGCACACAAATATTTTAGAAACCTCACTTCTCCCGCACCTCTCTCACTGTCTCCCGCCTCTGTACAAACTTGCCATGGGTAATAGGATGGATTCATGCCATAGCTTAGAGGCACAGTCTCCTAGAGGGATGGGGAGGAGCAGATGACTAACCCCCTAGAGATTGTACTACAGGTATGGCCTGTGCTCTTCAGAATTATATCACCAGGTAAGTAACTAGGCAGGGCCTCAGTTTAGTAGGTAGGCCACCATTAGATAGGTTGGTTGGTCCTAGATAGGTTGGAAAGCTTCAGATAAGTAGGTAGGCCCCAGGTTGGGCTATTTTGGTTTAGGCCTCAGGAAGGGTGGTTTGGCAGGTTTCCCAGGTGGGTACCCCCCAGTTAGGGTGGGCCCAGAAAAAGGCCCCAGGTAAGTATTTTGGTGCAAAGTAGGTGGCCCTAGTTAAAGTGGGAAAAATTTAATGTAGGCCCCAAAATTTTAAGGTGGGGGTGGGATAGGCTTCAGGGTAGGCAGTAGGTGGGCCCCCAAAATTTTAGGTAGATAAGTGGGCCTCAGGTAGGAAAGGGCCCCAAATTGGGATAGGGGGAAAAGCACCAGGTAGGTAGGCCCCGTTAACTAAGTGGGCCCCCGGGGAAATTAGATAATTTTGTTCCAGGTAGGTATGGTAGAAAACCCCAATTTTTAGGTAGGTGTTATGCCCCAGATGGGTGGGTTTATGCATCGGGTTTAAGCAAAATTAGATAGGTCCCGGGGGAAGGTAGGCCAAAAATTTAAGGTATGTATGTGGGGTTAAAGCTAGGTAGGTGGTAGGGGGGCAAAATTAAGGGGTAAAATTTGGAAAGGGCCCCATTAGTTAGGGAAAGGGAAAAAAAAAAAAAACTCACTTTTCCCCACTTTTCCCCAAACGGGGAAAGGCCGGGCCCTTTTAGGTGGCGGGGTTTGGAATATGATTTTCATTTGTGCCCCACTTTTAAAGGGACCCCGGGCCCCTTGATCAAACCTGGTGTTTTAGCGGGGGAAAAACCCCCGGTAAAAGTTTTGGGGCCGTTTTATTGCTAAAGAGCTTTAATTTTTTGGGTGTTTTTCCCCAAGGATGAAAAAAAAGAAAAATTTAGGCCCAAAAAGGCCTTTGCTTTTTGGAAAATTTAACTCGGGCATGGGTTTTTCCCTTTTTTTGAGGGCAGGATTTTTGCGCTGGACCTCGCGGAAATTTTCCCCGCCGAAATTTGGTCAGATGGTTTTTTCTTTTCTTTTAAAAATAGCGGGAAGTGTGATGGGGGGGGAAAAACCCGGGTTGTTTTCGGGAGGGTGAAAAAAAGGGTATTAAACCGGTCACAAAATTTTTTTTTGGGAAAAAATTTAAATTTTAAAAGGTGTTTGAATGAAATTTTCACCAGATTTTGGGTTTAAAAACCCATCCAATCCACAAATAAAAAAAATTCATGGGATGCCCATAAAATTTGTTTAAACAATGAGAAATGAAAAGGGGGAAAATAGTGTTATTTGGAAATTTAAATTTAAATTCTTTAAATAAACCCTTTTGGGGGGTTTGATGAAGCTTCAAGCCCCTCCTTTTCGAGGGAACTAGTCGCTTGCATTGCTCAGGTTAGATTTTGGCCTCCTTTTCCCAACAAAACAATTCTTAAAAATCCTAAAAAATTTGGGTGGGCTCCTTTTCCCTTTGGGCGGGGGATTTGGGGTTTACCCCACTGTTTGTGAAATTTTCCACCTTCTTTTGTTTTTCATAGTTCTTAAAGTTTTTCTAAAAAATTCTAAAATAACTTTTTCCCATTCACCCTTTCCCTTTAAATTATATGAAGTTTGCCAGGGCCGAAAATTTTTCGAAAAAACGGCCCCAAAACCTTTGATTTTTCCCCCACCCCCCAAACTTAAAACTTTTGGGTTTATGATTTTTTTGGGAAAGGGGGGTTTTGCCATTTGGGTTTTTGGCCCCCAAAAATTTGTGTGTATTAAAGGTATCCAAAGTGCTGTTTTTGTGTCTTTTGGGAAAAACACTATTATTCTGCCAGAATTTATGGGGCTTGTCTAAATTTGTTGGGGAAAAAAAACCATTTTTTGAAGTTTTTTGCATGGTAGGTGTGCTTTACGGGGCCAAATGGGGTTCAGTGTAAAACTTATTGTTTTTTTTTGGGAAAAAAAAGGGCCCGGGCTGACCCCCGGGGGGGGGTTCTTTTTTGTTAAACCATTTTGGCATTTTGGACAATTGTTAACAGTCGAGGCTCATTTTTTTTGGTGAAATAATGTTTTATCAAATTTTACAGTTTAAGGGCCCCCCAACGTGCCCCACGGGAAAAACCTTTTTTGCTAAAAAAATTTTTCCTTTTCCCCGTGTCATCGTTGTTTAAAAACAGTAAGGTTTGAAGGCCCATTGACAAGGTAATGTTTTTTAACCCACATGGATGGTGTGTTTGGGGCCCAAATTAAAAGGGCCATCAGTTAAAACCCGCTGATATTTTTTTTCAAAAGTGACGGGTTTTGCTTTCAAAAACTGGTGTCATGATTTTCCCCATTTTTTTTTTCAATTTCCCCTTTCCCTTAAAAAATTTTCAATCCCTTTTTTCTTGTCATTTCTCATTTTTTAACACATAATTTATTAAACTTTTCCCATAACATACATGTTTCTTATATATGCTCTCTGTTTCTGCCATATTTTCTTCCTTTTCCCCTTTCCCATCGGGAAATAACCCCTCTTTTAACGGGTTACCTTTATTTTCATTTTTTCTTTATGCCTCCCTTCCACCCAAAACCCATAAAATACCCTTTTTAAATATTACTCACCTTCTTCTCTTCCACTTGCTTCATCTCTCTTCTTTACTAAAGACTTATTAAAAAGGAGTCGTTTACCTCCCAAATATAAAAGACCAAAAAGTGAAAAAGAAAAAAATATCCTAGCCCGTTAACCCTATTTGGGATGCTCCCTGTAAACAATTGTGGGTTAAATCGCCCCGAAAAGGGGAGGGGCCCAAGGAACCTCAAGGGAAAGCTTTTCCTATTAAGCCCAAACCCCACAGGAAAAACCAATATATTTTCTTTTTTGGGAATTTCCTGTGCAAAAAAATTAAAATTAAGGGGAAATAAAAAGAAACCCCAAAAAAGCCCTTTTTTAAGACTTTATTTTCCCCCAAAACAGGGCAATATTTATTAAATTAACAACCCCAAGGGCGGCCTTTGGGAAACACTGAGCGGTTTGGGGCACCCACATGGCAAATGAGGTTCAATGTGGATAAATAAAAAGGGTTTTGCATTTTGGGTTTGAAATAATCTGAAAGGGATCATATGCCCCTAGGGGAGGAAAAAATTTGGGGAAAATTCCCCATATTAGAAAGATTGGGTGTTCTTGTAGATTTTAGATTTACAAAAACAGAAGGGAAAGTGTTTTTAAGCACCCTCTAAGGCAAGTAAGATTTTGGCAGGGTTTTTAAAAGGAAGATGGATTGCGGGGGGACAAGGATGAAATTTCCCTCCCGCTGTTTTAAAGAAAAAAGGGTGTGACCTCCCCTTAGAATTGTGTTCAGTTCTGGGCCCCAGTTTATAGAAGAGATGTAATGGAGCTAGAGAGAGTACAAAGACGAGCAACCAAACTTATAAGGGGAATGGAGCATCTTAGTTATGATTAGAGGTTAGTAGAATTGAACTTATTTAGCCTTAAGAAGACGGTTTTGGGGGGACATGATTAATTTATATAAATATATAAATGGTCCCTACAAAATGTATGGGGAAAAATGATTTAAGGTAAAGCCCCCTCAAAAGACAAGGGGACATTCCCTTCCGCTGGAGAAAAAAGGATTTAGTCTCCAGAGGAGAAGGGCGTTCTTCACTGTAAGAATTGTAAATCTGTGGAATAGCCGCCTGAGGAGCTGGTCACAGCAGGAACTGTAGAGAGTTTCAAGAAAGGCTTAGATAACTACCTGAAACTAAAGAATATTAATGTACTTTACTATGTAATATTCTGGATCCTGGCTGGTGGTGGCACCTCTGGGGTCAGAGATATGGTCTCCACTGCAGCAGATTGGTTCTTGTGGGTTTCAGGGCATAAACATGTGGGGAGGCTGGGCTTAAAATCCTTGTCTCGCTCCCATCAACCACATATTGCCCACCCTTGGATGAACTTGATGGACCCGTCTTTTTTAAACCGAACTATGTAACTATGTAACTATACTCTCATTCCCATCCTTTATTCTTCTATACCTGCCTCCTTCAATACACAGTTATTCCTATGAGTCTCTTCGCTCTGCTCTTGTTACTCATACTAGTTTGCCAGCGCCTGCGCGGTGGACTCTGCCTTTTCACACGCATTCCACTATACTTCCGGCTTCGGACCTCGACACATGCACATCTATGCCTTCAGTTGAACCAACTGATAGTATTTTTCACTAAGTCATAGGATTGCTTTCTAATAACTGATAGATTTCAGCTGGTGTCATCACTTCCATGGCTTTTTGCACCTCTCTTTCTTCATATGTTCAATACTTTTTCCCTGTGTCATTTCTCATTATTACACATAACTTATATAACATATAGCTTACATAACATCTCTCTTATTCTCTTCACGTGGCGCTCCTCTTTGAGCACCACACGCTCTAGCATTTCAAGACTGAGAGTTTTCTCCTCTCATCCGCTGCTCTTATTTGTTTTGTTCTCCGCTCCCCATCCTGATTAACCCCTAGCAGTCTTCCTAGATCCACTTTTTGTACAGGCTGTATTATTGAGTCCATATTTTTCCCATCTGTGAGCCCTTTAGTCTTGTCTCCTTTTTACTTATATTTCTCATCTACTTTGCCTCTTAGTTCATTACAAACTGTATACCTGCTATCTCCAATCTTCCCACTCATTGTCCTTAACTGTTAACCTGGAATATCTGTAATGCGCCTGATTATTGCATGCCCGCGGCACTTTGTAATGCGTCTGAGATCGGGGAATGTTCTGGGAGTGTGTCCCACCACAACTGTATGATTCTACACATTTATGACGGGAGGACGGCAAAACTGGACGCATTACTGCTGGAACAGCTAAACCAAGTTAAAAGTGGTTTACCTGAACCTGATTTGTCGTTTTGGAGCTACTGTACAAAGCGCTAAATCTATGACCTGAAGTAGAACAGGTTCATAAATTCAGGTGCATTCTACACTACAAATGCGCGCAAAAAATGGCGTCTGGGCGCCAAAATACATACATGTTGCCCACAGAGTCCACTTTCCTACCTATGAATTTGGTTTAGAAAGCCCATCTCCCCTGCATTGTATAAGGAGGGGAAGGGGCAACAAGGTACAGTGTTCTCTGGGAGACTGAATTAGCAGCAGCAGCATACAAACCCCAGGAAATGGTCAGCAGTGTTATATTAAAGTGACCTGTAGGTGCTGTAATCTGCCTTAGGCTAGGTCTACACAGCATATGGCAAAATACCGTTGGAAATCTGACATCATTTTGTCATTGCTGGACTGCAGCAGGACCACGGTTTTTGGTGCAAATTTGCGCAAAAGCTACGTTTGGCTTTCGGATTTGTCATCGCCCTGTACATTCAATATACGGGGCCGATGGCAAATCCAAGCGGAATATACAGCATGTTGCATATTTCACCGGATTTTTAACGCAACAGTAAAAACCCATGCTATATAGACTACAGCACGGACCTTTCACTGCTGTCTATGCAGCACAGAGTACCGTAGGATTTTCAGCAGTTTCAAAATACTAAAACCGCTGAAACTCCAATGGAAAACCTGTGTGGTTTAGACATAGTCTCAAGGGAGCCCAGTGCAGCTGCACCTTTTACCCTATGATTAAAAGGACCCTGATGAGCTCAGCTTCACATAGGTTATGCTCCCCTTGCTGAGGACAGAACAAGCTAGTGACAGACCTGCTGTTTCCAGCGCTGTGTCCCTTATTCTGTAAGATGCTGTAGTTTTCAAGTATTTAGTGCTCAAATCTGCAGTTTTCAGACAGAAAAAAGTCATGAAAAGAGTCTGTTTTTTATACCCCGCCCACCTGAGGCTAGCCCCGCCCACCTCAACAAATAAACCTATTACTTTGAATAAGTAGAAACATGAGAATAGCTGTCAGGTGGGTGGGGCTAGCATTTGGTGGGTGGGGCTAACACCTGCTTATGAATAAGATTTGAGCATTAAATACTCTAAAACTACAGCATCTTACAGAATAAGGGACACAGTGCTGGAAACAGCAGGTCTGACACTCAGCAAGGGGGACATAACCTATGTGACAGGTTCCCTTTAAGTTTCATTTGCATTTACACTATACCAGTAAAATAAAACTAATGACACTGGCTTAATAGTTATAAAAAGTTTCCACAACAATGGAAAATGAATCCCAATCTTGAAAGAAAGGTATTTCTGATCTTTTCCTTTGCTTGTTTGCTCTTGGTTTTCTTACATAGTGGTGGCTGTGACTCGCGTATCGCATAAAATAATTACAAAAGAAAATCCTTCACTGCACTATGGTTGCCAGGAAACTAAGTTTAAATAATGCTCTCTGGATGATTACTCTCCAACTACTGTATTTCAGTATGGAGCAAAGCGGATTTATTTGTTTCTAGGGCCCGTCTTGTTAACAACAGGACATCTCCTAAAATACAGATGTGATTTATTATCTTCCAGAACCATTTATTTGACTGATCTTAATAATCAGCTACAGTTTAATACTGATAATACACCATATACAATAAAGTCTTCTTACAAATACATTTTATGATATTTTAATTAAAAATATCTTAACATAAGTCAAGGAGTCTGACAGATAGGACCTCCGCTGATAGATTAAGGAAGTCTAGGGGCGACATATATGTACAAGTCTGGCATTTTTTTAACCCGTTTACTATATTTTTAATGAGATGCATTCCATTATTAGGCGCATTACAAAGCACCTGCGGCACTTTGTAATGCACCGGAGATCAGAGGGCGTCCTGGAGGCGTAAAAATCTACACATTTATAGCTTCAGTACAGCAAATCCAGGCACATTACTGCTGGAACAGGTAGAGCACTTTAAAAGTGGTTTACCTGATCCAGAAGTGTCGCTTTGTAGCTAGAAAGCGCTAAATCTATGACCTGCAGTAGAACAGGTTCATAGATTCAGGCGCATTCTACGCTACTAACGCTCACAAAAAATGATGCTTGGGTGGCAAAAATCATACATGTCGCCTTATGTCTATGTTTTTAATGAGAGTTCACCTATTTACAGTTGAAACCAGAAGTTTAGATACACCGTATAAAAAGACACACATGCATGTTTTTCTTGCTATCTGACATGAAATCAGAATAAACCTTACCTGTTTTAGGTTAATTAGGATTACCAAATGTTTTGGAGTGGCCATCACAAAGCCCTGATCTCAATTCGATTGAAAATTTATGGGCAAAGCTGAAAATTAAGATTTGAGCAAAGCGACCTCCAAACATGGAGGTTACACCAGATCTGTCAAAATTCCTACCAACTATTGAGAGAAGCTTGTGGAAGGATATCCAAAACATGTGACCCAAGTCATACAGTTTAAGTGCAATGCTGCTTAATACTAATAAAATGTATGTAAACTTTTAACTTTGCAGAAAGTAATAAAAATGCCTTAAAAAATATTTTTCATTCATCTGGCATTTGGCAAATATAAATTATTTTGGTTCCAAATTGACCTAAAACAGATAAGGTTTATTCTGATTTCAGGTCAGATAGTGAGAAAAACATGCATATGTGTCTTCTTATATAGCGTATGTAAACTTCTGGTTTCAACTGTATTTAGAGTATGGAAACCTTAATTTGCTTACTTAGGTATGCTTTATATAGATTTTTCACAACTACAGTTGATTTCCTTTCATACGTTGACACCACTCTATGGAAACCAGACTACCCTACATTGGTGGAGGCCCCTTCTGCCAGACCCCAACCAATGTCAATTTTATATTCTGACTGTCGTGCTATAGAAGCTATTTGTTGGAAAACCATTGAAAGTCAGATCATAAGATAGACACAGAGACATGGCTTTGCTCATTAAAAGAGAAAGCTTTAAATACTGTAATAGGTATTGCATGTGCGGAAACATCATAGGACAATGACACACTTTTTTTTCCTCTGGAAGTAAACAATAAGGGCGACATCTATGAATTCGCATGTGGTATTTTTTTTTTGGCGCCAAAAAACTGCTGGCACACTGTTCTATAGATGGCACGACACATCTTAATGTGGCTAGAATGTGTCAGAGTTTGATGCAAAACTGCCATGCAAAGTTTGGCGCATAATACTTTCATTCATACAGTACTCTACAGTCCTCTATATCTACTTAGAACTGGTGTGCCGCCGCCAAGAAAAAAAAAATGGTGCATGCGAATTCATAAATGTTGCCCTAAATATTTACGTCCAGTGACAGCAAGCAGAGATCTTGAAAACTTTAAAGAACTGAGAACATCACATTTCAATAACAGATTTTCCTCCTGTACAAATAAGTGATGAAGATTTCCACGCAGCTTCAACAAGTCGAGATTTTCAAAACCTGGAAAAATCAATATGGAAAGCATGTCAGAAAATAGAATACCCCTTAAAGGGGTTGTCTCACTACATTGATTTATCTTACCTTAGTCCTATTTACTTGGTTTCATTTTAAATTCAGGGGCGTGTTTACTGGCTTCCACTAGGCTGCAGTAGAAGCCAGGTCTGTAGCTATAGCAACCAGTGCTGGCAGCCTATCAGGAGAGATCGAACAGGTCTGTAGCTATAGCGAACTGAGGAGCTGATGCAGCCCATGCAAGAGGGGATATCTAGAAATAGGTATGATACTGTTAATGGACACACATTGCAAAGTGACTTGTCTTTGCAAGATCTTTAACATTAAAAGCAATCACTGTAGTGAGACAACCCCTTTAAGATACTATACACAGTGCAGTGATGCAAAAATAAAAAAATAGATAAAAATATAATTTAGTCCCTTTGTATTTTAATCTTGCTTAAAACCAGCATGAAATTATTTATTATAGTCCCCCAACACCATGTCTTATTAAAAGGGTTGTCCCATTACAGTACTTCAACCTACTCCCCTGTTTTGCCTCCTACTTTGCTCTCTGTTCTTTATGAGGTACTTGCTCTGAAAACTGACAGATAGGGTGACATATCAGAAAAGAGGTGTCTCCTCGCCAGTTTTAAGGCACATTAAATGAGTGCATAGTGCACCTGAATGAATGAACCTGTCTAAAGTCTTGCATGTGGTTTACCTTGCATAGTATAATTGATGTGCCTAATCTAGGCGCATAGAATAACTGAAGCGCATAACATATTATTGCTAGCTTATTTAATGCGCCTACTTTAGGCAGATTGAAATGTGTCATGTCTGGCGTTTAATGCGCCTAGTTTTGGTGTACTACAGTTGATTTATATCTTCTCTGAGATAGTGTCCAAGCAGCAGCACTAGCTGCCCCAGGTCATAGCATATCTCATCTGAGCTCAGGCACAACATAACCACCAGGATTAGAAGAGATCGTGGTCAGATAGCCAACTGGTGGAGAAATTGTCTCATGGTCAAAAATTTCTGAATCCAGAGCAGATGAGGGCACGTTGCTCACTGAAAAACAAAGACACAATGCCAATCCATAGTTGGACACAAAAACATTTCCAGTAGGAGGCAATATAGGCCCCAGTGCTACATGGAAGAAGTTGCACAGACACAGCTCACTGACATACAATTGCTCACACACACATCCATGAGGGGCCAATTGCTTAGTAGAAAAACCTGCATTTTGGGGATAAAAATTCATTCACAAAAAGGGGTCCCATAAAACCCAACAGTATCTTTCGGGAAAGTTTGCTCAAATGCAAAAATACTGTTTAAATTAATACTCGAACCCCTATTTCCATAAGGGGGTGTTTAAACAGGTTAAAAAAATTTTGACATAAAAAAAAGTTTTCTATGGGTCCCGGGTTATACATGCCTCCCAAAAAATCCGTTTTTGGATGAGGGGGGAGAAGTCTCAATTTTTCGAGGCCGGGAGAAGTAGTCAAGGCAATTTGGAAAAGGAGGGAAAAAAAGGGGAAAACGATTTCCAAATCAAAAAAGCCCGTCCCCTTGGAGTCAAAAAAAGAAACCCTGTATTTTTAATCACCACTTTTTGGGGTCTTTGTGGGGGGTTTAATATTGGTAGTGGTGTAATGGTTTTTTTTTCGGGAAACCCGTTTTGCCCCGGAAAATTTCAGTCACTATGTAGTGGTTGAAATTTGAAAGGGGGGGTTGGTTTCCCCCCTGGACCACGAAAGCGATGATTTTTTAAAGCCACACCAGGGAGCGGATTTAAAATTTCCCCCCGGTTTTTCCCAACCCAGACCCCGCCGAAATGGGGGGGATGGATTTGCTGCGGGTGAGGCAAATGGGTTTCGCCCCCCTGACGTGACTTGCTTGAGGCGGGCCCGGGGGGGGTAATCGGGGTACAAAAATCGAGACCCGGAGACAAAGACGGGGGACGGGGCCCAGGCGGTCGGGGCCCGGGTTGGCGAGGTTCGTGGCCCATAGGGCAGGAAGGTTCGGGCAGGGGGGCAACAGGAAAGGGTCAGGAAACGTAAGCAAGGGGGAACGGGGTACCGGGAAGACAAAATGGACTCGAATAAGACTAGGCATCCAAAAAACACCCCAAACGAACGGGCAGGATTTGTTGGGGGGCCGTGCAAAATTTAAATGGGAAGTCAGGGGCCCCCGGGGGAGGGCCCAAATTTCCCCCACCGGGGTAATCCTTTAAAAACCCAAAACCAGCCTTTGCTTGCCCCGGCCCCCCTAAGCACCCGGGTATTCGCGGGTGGCGGCGTTGACCCGGTGGAAGGGTTTCAACAGGGGGGCGGGGGGCAAGGTGATTTGGGGTTTTTTTTTCCTGGGCTAGGGGCAGAAGGACAAAGGTTTGCGGGCAGCAGGGGCCCACCCGGCTGGACCACGTGGTTAAAGCCCCAAGGGGGATGGCCGGGGGGTGGCCGCGGGCCCCGGCCCACCTTGAAAATTTCCCCCCCCTTAGATCCCCCCCTTTTTCCTTTGGAATTTAGAGAGGGGGGAATCGGGGGACGGGTTTGGGCCCTCCGGTTCCCACGAACGCTCCCCCGGCCCGAAGGGCCCTTCCAGTAAATTAAGGAAGGAAAACCGTTTCCCCATCAAGCCCTTCTCCGCTAACAAACTCCTTAAACCCCCAAAGTTTTTATCTGTATTACCGACAGGGGGGAAGGCGGGACAGATTAGGGGGAGAAGGGGTTTTTCAGAAAACCACCGGCTTGAGGGGGGAACTGTGAAAGGCTTTTGGGGTTACGTAGGGGTCGGGGGCAAGCGGGGCCTTTGGTAGGATACTGGGTTCAGTCCCCGAAAAGTACCCCCAAAAAGGCCCCCAAGTTTTTTACCCCCAAACCCTTGTAATTTGGGCCCCTTTGAAGCGGGATGAAACCTTGGTGGTTTAACCCAAAACCCCTACCCGGCCCGGCCCAAATTGGGGCAGGGCCTACGATCCCGGGCAGCCTGAATTTTGGGGTGCGAGGGGGAAGCCCTTTAAAGGGCCCCTGTCTTTGTGAGTTGCCAGAAAACCTTGATTCCTTTTACTTGGGCTTTCCACGGCAGGGACAAGACACGAGGTAGCTAGAGGGAGAGGCGGGCGGGGATGTAACCCAAAGACGACAAAAAAGGGGGAGGCCCCAGCGGATTCCGAATCTAAAGAGTTATAGGAAAACTCTGCCCAGGGGAGAAGATCGGACCAGTTATCATGACGAGCGGACACAAAATGCCGCAAGTAGGTACCCAACACCTGGTTAACCCTCTCTACCTGCCCGTTAGTTTGAGGGTGGTATGCAGATGAGAAGTCTAGCTGAACCTGCAACTGACAACACAGAGCCCGCCAAAATTTAGCAATAAACTGGACTCCCCTATCAGAGACAATATGCAAAGGGAGACCGTGCAATCGGAAAACATGACGGAAAAAATGTTGGGCCAGCTGGGGGGCAGAGGGTAACCCAGGCAGAGGGATAAAGTGAGCCATTTTGGAGAAACGATCGGTCACCACCCAGATGACCGTGTTTCCAGATGAGGGCGGGAGATCTGTAACAAAGTCCATGGCCACATGGGTCCAGGGTTTTTCCGGCACAGGGAGAGGCTGAAGAAGGCCCGCGGGTTTGAGACGAGGGACCTTATTACGGGCACAGGAGGTGCAGGCCAGAACAAAGTCCCTGACATCTTGAGCGAGGGTGGGCCACCAGTAATAACGGGAGACCAGCTGTAGAGACCTATGGACTCCTGGATGCCCAGCTGTTCGAGAAGAATGTCCCCACTTCAGGATTCTAGGCCGCAAGGCAGGACGCACATAAGTCTTCCCGGGAGGCAAGTGTTGAAGATCCACGGGGGCAGCCGTGACGAGCCGTTCTGGAGGGACTATGTGCTGTGGAGGAGACTCAAGACCCACCGTATCCGAAGAACGAGATAGGGCGTCAGCTTTGACGTTCTTCCCGGCTGGCCGAAAATGTAGAAGGAAGTCAAAACGGGCAAAAAAGAGCGACCATCTGGCCTGCCGGGGATTCAGGCGTTGAGCCGACTGAAGATATAGGAGGTTTTTATGGTCGGTGAAGATGTTAATAGGGTGGCGAGCCCCCTCCAGCAGGTGACGCCACTCTTCTAGAGCCAACTTTATGGCCAGTAATTCGCGATCACCAATGGTATAATTCTTCTCGGCAGGAGAGAAAGTTTTGGAGAAAAACCCACAAGTATGCAGTTTACCCGAGGAGGATCTCTGCAGGAGGACAGCGCCGGCACCCACAGAGGAAGCGTCCACTTCCAGAATGAATGGGCGGTTAGGGTCCGGGCGAGACAGGACAGGAGCAGACGTGAATGCAGATTTGAGACGGTTGAAGGCTTCTTGAGCTTCTGGGGGCCAGGATTTGGGATTGGCGTTTTTCTTAGTTAGAGCCACCAAGGGAGCCACAAGCGTAGAGAAGTGTGGGATAAATTGTCTATAATAATTGGCGAATCCCAAAAAACGTTGAATGGCCCGAAGGCCCACCGGTTGTGGCCACTGTAAAACTGCGGAGAGTTTTGAAGGATCCATCCGGAGACCCTTATCAGAGACGATGTACCCTAAGAAGGGTAAGCTGGTACGTTCAAAGAGACACTTCTCCGGTTTGGCAAAAAGCTGATGGGTGCGGAGTCGCCTGAGGACCTGGCGGACGTGGTGGCGATGAGTTTCAAGATCAGGAGAAAAAATTAGAATATCGTCCAAGTAAACAATAACACAGACGTAGAGTAGGTCCCGGAAGATCTCGTTGACAAAGTTCTGAAACACAGCAGGAGCGTTGCAGAGACCGAATGGCATAACAAGATACTCGAAGTGGCCATCCCGCGTATTAAACGCCGTTTTCCACTCATCGCCTTCTCGAATGCGAATTAGGTTATAAGCACCGCGTAGATCCAGCTTGGAAAAGATTCTTGCGCCACGCAGGCGGTCGAAAAGTTCTGAGATCAAGGGCAGAGGGTAGCGTTTTTTTACCGTAATTTTATTTAAGCCCCGATAGTCGATGCAGGGCCGGAGAGACCCGTCTTTTTTCTCCACGAAAAAGAAGCCGGCTCCTGCTGGAGACGAGGACTTACGAATGAAGCCTTTACGGAGGTTCTCAATGATATACTCTGACATAGCCTTAGTCTCCGGGACGGAGAGGGGATAGACCCGGCCCCGGGGAGGAGTACAGCCAGGTTGCAGATCTATGGGACAATCATAAGGCCGGTGCGGAGGAAGAGTTTCGGCCTGTCTTTCCGAAAAGACGTCGGCAAAGTCCCAGTATGGCGTAGGCAGGCCTGGTGGAGGCTTGGTAGATTTCAGAGAGGCGGCCCGAGGAGCAGGTTGCGGCTTCGACAGGCAACGCGAGAGACACGCGGAACCCCAACGCATGACTTCACCTGTGCTCCAGTCCAAGGTCGGGGTATGGTCTTGCAACCACGGGAGGCCCAGAAGGATTTCAGACGAGGATCGAGGCAGGACGAGAAGTTGCAAAGTCTCCTTGTGAAGAGCCCCAATCTGCAAAGTGAGGGGAGCAGTGCGGAAGCGGATAGCGTCCTTAAGGCATTCGCCACTGACCGACGTGACGAACATAGGCTTCTGCAACGGAGTCACTGGGAGACGAAACCTGGTCACAAGTTCGTGGCTTATGAAATTTCCTGCAGATCCTGAATCAATAAAGGCGGTGGCCTGAAAGGTGCTGTCCGGTGAAACACCAACAAATACGGGCATGGTCAGACGGGGAGAGGCCGCTCTGACACCTAGGGTCGCCTCTCCTACGAGCCCTAGGTGCGGAAGTTTCCCGGGCGCACCGGACAGTCCCCAATAAAATGGCCAGAACCGCCACAATAGAAACACAGCTGCTTCTGACGACGCTGTGAACGTTCCTCCTGGGACAGGTGGGCTCTCTCAACCTGCATAGGTTCTTCTTCGGGAACCATCGGTGGAGGAAGAGGTGGTCGCTGGAAAGTGGGAGCCAAGCGGGGTAGACGGCGTGGACGGACGACCTCCCGTTGAAGGCGGAGCTCTTGTTGCCTTTCGGCGAACCGAATATCGATTCGGGTGGCTAAGTGGATTAACTCATCCAGAGCAGCTGGTAGATCCCGAGCGGCGAGCTCATCCTTGATTCGTCCAGAGAGACCTTGCCAGAAAGTCGCCACCAAAGCTTTGTTATTCCAGTCCAGCTCCGAAGCGAGAGTGCGAAACTGCACAGACCGTGGTGTCGCCCTGGACGCAGCCCGGATCAGTGCTGGAGAGTGGCGGCCGAGAGAGAAGTACGCCTGGTTCCTCAAAGACCGTGAGCGGAACCCCCGGAGGAAGGTTTTGAGGTCAGCTGTCCAAGGATCCCCTCCATCCCATATTGGCGGTGGGCCCAGCCAAGGCATTCCTCCAGACAAGAGGCTGAAAATGAAGGCCTACCTTGGTGCTTCCTCTGTAGGGAATATGAAAGCCCCATCCATCTCGAATGGATGGATGGCACTGGCTGGATGAACCCACGCATTACTTTGGAGGGAGTCTCCGTCACATCGTGAGGGGAGTGCAGATGCCAAAAAGAGATGAGGTCCCGAACCGGATGCAGGTAGATGCAATGATGCCGAGGCAACACCGGTAAATGTCATGTGCTGGCGCGGCAGCCGGTGGAGGTAGGTTGTGGCCCGCAAGGTTCTGCATCATGTGCTTGATAGCTGGTCCCGGAGGTCGGGCAGAGGTACCCTGGCGGAATCCAGTCCAGGTTTCGTGACTGTAATGCGGGGGTTGGGATTCGCTGACCACCGTTAAGCGATGATAGGTTAAGGCCACCCAGGGAGCTGAGCGTCTAAGTAGCCCCTGTTGCACCAAGGCCGCCGCAAAGTGGATTGACTCTTGCTGCCCGTGAGGCCTACCAACGCTAACTCCAATGACGTGAATTGCTTGCGGCGGCGGCAGGTAATGTGTGGTTAAAGTATTGGGATCCTGAGTACAAGTCGGGGACAGGCATAGTCTAGGGACGGGCGTGCAGAGTTATCGTGGGTCAGAAACAGGCAGAAGTCAGGGCAGGCTGGCAAACAGGCAAGTCCTCTCAGGAAACGTAAGGCAGGCTGACTGGTACACGGAAGACAAGATGGACTATACTGAAATACAGACTATGCTAGGCACTCCAAACACACACCAACAAACTGGCAGTGAGTGTAGGAGGTGTGCACAATAAATAGGGTCAGCGGCCTTTAAATCCCGACCAGCCGTCGCACGCGCGCCCTAAGCAGCGGGTACGCACGCGGCGACTGTCAGAGCCAGACACAGGAGGAACTGGTGAGTACGTGGTTATCCTGGGCGAGGACAGATAGTACACGGCAGCGTGCATGCGAGCGGCACCCGCGCCGCACCCCGTAAGCGCAGGCGGGCTGCGGCGCCAAGCCCCATGACAGTAATAATCTCCTGTAGGCAGATAGCTGCCCCTGTAGCCATTTAGCAGCCCCCTGCAGCCATGTCATACTCCCCTGTAGCCAAATAGTAACCCCCTGTAGCCAGATTTTGCCCCCCTGTAGCAGAAGAGTAGCCCACTGTACCAGATAGCATCCCTCTGTAGACATGATAGCCCCCAGTATACGCATTAGTAGGACCACTGTAGCCAGATAGTAGCCCCTGTAGCCAGATAGTAGCCCCCTGTAGCCAAATAGTAGCCCACTGTAGCCATGTAATACCCCCTGTAGCCAGGTAGTTGCCCCTGTAGCCAGATAGTAGCCTCACTGTAGGCCATGTAATACCCCCTGTGGCCAGTAGTTCCCCTGTAGCCAATGTAATAACACCATAGCCAGGTAGTTCCCCTGTAGCCATGTAATAGTACCCCCCACCATGCCAGGTAGTTGCCCCTGTGTAGTTCCATGTAATACCCCCCAATTGCCAGATAGTTGCCCCTGTAGCCTCTATGCAGAACCCCCGCTTAGTGATCCAGAAAGTATGCCCTCCTGTAGCCATGTATTACCCCCATGTAGCAATAGTTTCCCCTGTAGCATGCAAACCCCATGTAAGCCAGATAGTATGCCCTGTAGGCCATTTTAGTACCCCCCTTGTAAGCCAATATTTGCCCCTGTAGCCATGCAGAACCCCCCCTTGTAGCAGATTAATTTGCCCCTGGTAAGCCATGTAGATACCGCCCCTTGAGTAGCAGAAAGATTGCCCTGTAGCCATGCAGAACCCCCCCTTGTAGCCAAATAGTTGCCCGTGTAGCCATGCAGAACCCCCCCTTGTAGCCAGATAGTTTGCCCCGTGATCCGATGTAGTAAACTCCCCCTAGTATCCAGGAGTTGCCCAGTAGCCATGTAATATATCCCCGCTCTCTCCATAGCCAGATAGCTAACCCTGTAAGCCATGTAAGTATATCCCACTCTTCCCATAGGCCAGATAGCTGCCTTTGGTGTCCCTGTAGCCACATAGTTGCCCCTGTAGCCATTAAGTTCCCCCCGTAGCTAATGCTAATAAATTAAATTTTTGCTCTATCTAGGGTATTCTCACTTATACGCTCGATAGGTTGAATGGATAAAATTGGCTCTTTATACCATGAACTACCAGAAGATGGCGTGGTAGACTATAAAGAAGTCTACTATGTCTAAAGTCACATCTATGTCATAGATAGATAGATAGATAGATAGATAGATTAGATAGATAGATAGATAGATAGATAGATAGATAGATAGATAGATATACAAGTAGAGCATAGAAGACTTCTTTATAGTCCTAGTCCTGCGCCATCTTCTGGTAGTATCATGTATATAAAGAGCCCAATTTAACCATTCAAAGCCTATCGAGCGTATAATGTGAAATACACCCTAGATAGAGCAAAATGCTTAGACAGAGAAGTATACTGTGTATAAACTCATAGTGATTGAAAACCCCACGGCCTCAATGAATGCAGGAGGTTATCATTAAATTCTCATTGTGGCCTTTTTTTTCCCTTCTTCCCTTTGTATTCACCTATATTAGCCAGATTGATTAGTATATATTTTTATTAGTTTTTTTCTACCATATGTATTTATAAATTAATATATATAACTATATATATATATATATACTATATAAATATATATATAATTATTTCATATATATATTAATATAATTTATAATATTAATTATTTAATAACATATTTATGTATATTATAGGTAAGATATATTGGTTTATATATGTATAAATTGTGGTAGTATTATATTTAGAATATTCAGGCTTGTTCTACAGATACTTTTTTATGAAATGAAATTTACTATGTTTTACATGTGTAAGCCTCTTTCTGGATGCAATTGAATTTAAGAGCCCCCCTTTGTAAACCATTGAACTATCTGATGAAAGCAGGGAAGGTACCCGTGAAACGCGTAATGTAGTTCTAATAATAACTTTAATTCACCTAAGCACTTGTAAGTTCATAGTGCTTTTACTGTAGCGCTCTAGTCCCCCTAGAGATTTATTGCTAGTTTTCCATGCAGAATATGGTTGTTGATCAAATTGTTTAATCTTCCAACGGAGCTCATTTTCTGTTCTACGGTCATTTTTCGGCGTCCTCTTGGGATCCGCCGGCGGGACATGGCCTTTGGGAGCCACTTTTTTTCGTTTGGATCGGCGGCGGATTTTCGATTAAATGCATATGCGAGCGGTAACGACATACGTACAAGCAACAATAGGTGAGCACTTGGGACTATGACATCTAATTTTCTGTGCATCTAGCGAAGGACCCGATCTGTGCTCTTGCTTTCTTTGCAGCTTTGGTATTCTAATTCCAGCAGTTTCTAATCGTGAAAGGAGAGATATCCATTGTCAAACATAGTATTTTTCCCACACAACTCATACAGAAAAGCAGACAGCTCTGTTTCTCAAAGCCAGTTGTTTCCTTTTCCTCAGATGACATCCAGCACCAACATCAGGCAGTAGGTTCAGGCTTTAATAGCCTGAACCAGCCTCACCTGGGGCGTGGGAGTTGGCCACCACCCACTCGTTTGACCACACCAAAAAGCCGACCCGGACTAAAGCGGACTGGAACCGCTTACACTAAAGAAATGTGAGTCGGCAACAAAGTGTTACTGATACCTATGCATGTCGGCCTCCTTCACCGAGCCCAGCCTCTCGGTGACACGCAAAACATCCCAGGTTACCGCCCTAAGGCACATAGGAAGAGGACTCTTAGAGAAATATATATACGTCAACTATTCCCCCCTGTTCACTGTGCTTACACATAATAATATATATATATATATATATATATTAATATAAATATATATATAATATATACATATATATATCTGTAGTGATGGAGCAAAGAGTTATGTATGTGGATCCTTGTTCTCTATTTAAATGTATTAGTTCATTAATAACCTCACCATATGACACATGTGGTGTGGTGTAGAAATCTAATATGTAATGTAATGTGTGTGTGTGTGTGTGTGTGTGGTATATTTAAATTATATATAATATATATATATAATGAAATGTGTATGTATATTATAATATAAATATATATATATATATATATATATATGTGTATATATAAGCCATACCTATATAGTACAAGGCATGTAAAAAGCTGTAGGTATATCTTTTTGTCATTAATGTGGTTAAACAAAATGGCCGCCTGTAGCATGATTGTACAGATCGTCGTTTAATCCAAGATTGGCTCTTTATTCAGAAGTTACAACCCTGTTTTAGACATTCCTGAAAGCTGTTGAGGAGTGGGATCTAATAGATCAACCAACATTGCCAATGAGACCTCACAGGCCAGGTACAAGTGGAAGCACCTAATTTACTAATATGCAAAGGTATAAAAAACCACCATTTTGTTAATAAAATGCAGAAAGCAACTTACAAACTTTCACAGCAACAGGCTATGTTGTGATTTGTTTTTTTTCTCCGAGCCCTTTTAAATTAATTTTAAGATAATTTTGGGCCCCTCCACACGGACAGGATAGCCCCATTTTTGGATCTACTACCATTTCAAGAATCGCCCCAACTTACGTGGGCATGGGCTTGGATCTGAATTTATTAACCGGAAACACTGATACTGTGCACAGCTTCTTACCGCGGATCGCAGGGAGAGATTAAAAAGGCGCCATCGCTCTCTTCTGAATATCTGTCCGGTTACGAAGAGTTTAAACTTTGCTTCTCCGGAGCATATCCGTTTGTCCAGTGGGATGCTGTACTATGTTTCATTCGTTAGTTGTACGCAACAGGCAACGAGTCGGGTCCCCTGCTAATGAAACCTATGACCTGTCAAATTACTCCTTGTGGGGTAATTTCTGTTTTTATGTGTATTAATGTTTTGGAAGCTGATTGAAAGCAAGAGCTGGGACGCACGGTGTAAGGCAGCGAGACAGAGCATAAAAGCTTTGTGGTTATGAGAAACTCCCTGTGAGTTAACAGGTGGAGGTTAAAAAACGCTGCGGTGGAGCAGGAGACGAGTTCGACTGGCTAGGGGGAAAGAAAAGCATCGTTTGAAAAATAATTATGAATTTCATTTGATGGTGGAATCATGAATCCCGGTCTTCCTCCTTGGTGTAGAGGAAAGGCTGAGACAAGCGTTGCTTGACATCGTGTTTTTCTACTAACATTCAATACAATGTTTTGTCGTGGTCTATGTCCTGAGAAATGTGAGCGATGTTGATTGAGAAACGAACCAAACAACAGAAGTTATGTATGTGATTGTAGTGCACAGCCGCCCATCTGCTGTGGTTTTAGAGGGGATTAAAGAATGTTGATATAGTATCTCCATTGTTGATCTAAGAAAGTAGTGAAGTAGTCTTGAAGAATTTGCAAGTACTGAAGTGTGAATTTTATGACCTCAGGAAAGCATTTGTGATAAAGTATATGAAAATTGTCTGAGGGATAAATACATAAAGAGAGGTAGAATTGAAGGATTTTGGAAAGTTGTTTTATGGCTGAATTCCTGGTACATGTAATTATATGGATTCATAGAGAAGGGGGGGGCCCAGGGGGTGCAGCAGCCTATGGTGTATCATCCCTCAGTCGAAGTATTTCTGAAACAAAGGAAAAGTGGAATGACTGTGCCGATGCCCCTGTAAATGCTGAGGGACTTGTTTTGGGGGTGAGAGCAATAAGTCGGGGGTGTAAACAAAACCTGCTGCAACAATAGGAACCACTCCCCAGAAACATCCCTGAAAACTCTGTGACACAAGTCACCCTGCCCGCTCTGTAACACACCCTACTGTGCTGCTCCAGCCCTGCCCATACGACCCGCCGCCAGACTAGCCTGAACCTTTAGTGCCACGCCCCGGCCCCTTCCATGTCACTTCCTAGTCCAGCGCCGCCTACTGCTCCCATTAGTGATGTCACAATCCTCTTCCTTCTGGGTTAATACCCGCCCCTTTCCTGGTTCCCACTTTCACATTTCCTGGACAAAGATGTGGAACATAGTACTGTAGTTTCCGATTATGGATGCAAATACTTGGGGATAATGGTGACCAGAGACACCCAGCCATCCCACATTGGAAACCTCATGGAACTGAAGAAGAAGATACAGAGGAGCAGGCTCCAGCAGCATGAGGATGACAAGAGGGAGGAGAGAACGAGCAGCTGAGCTCATACGACAAGCTACAACAGCCAAATATTACGGCTTGCTGCTGCGGGTGTCACACTAGCCGCCCACTGCGCAGCACTACGCCCGGGAAGCGCACACTGAGGAGTAGTTCAGCTACCAGTGGAGAGGCTCAAGAATTGACCTACGGGCAGACCCCCTATCTCACAGAGCCTAACTGCAAATGGGAGGGGGTTGCGAAGGGCCCCAACATATTATGTTACATTTCCCACCGAGTCAAGTCCTCAGTTTTTAACGGGTGAATTGCCGGACCCTGAGAAACAACCTATTCGCCAATTACAGGAAGATATTCCATATCTGAAGAACTACACTGACACGTAGAAAGGATTTGCATGGGTCCTTGTCAGAGGTAAAGCAGGGATTCAGACGGGCCCATTGTAGCCAAATCACTCATCAAAGCCCGTCAGATATGGATTAGCCTGCTGCCTCCAGAGTGTACGTGTTGTGAACAAGCTGAAACAATGGGCTGGGGACAGACTCACCGGATAAAGGTGAAACAGTGAGAAATAAGCATGCACGGATAACTCAGATGTTCTCTGATTTAGGATTTTCTTCCTTTGAGAATCCACAAGCTCGGTATGCTGACCAGATGCTTTTTGATGGCCATTGAACCTAGAGGAAGCAGTTGAAGATGTTCGGCCCTGAGGTACAAGACTGTACAAATATGTGGGTGCTTCTAGTTTGCAAAAGTGCATCGAGAATAACTGCTGTGGGATAATTGTGAGGGAGTCATAGGTCTGCTTCTGTGATTGTGGCTGACGTATGTGAGGACCCTGGAGTACTACACAGGCCAAGAACACCGCTTACTTGTTTGGAACTGTCCACAAGCAGTAGCACTGAGTCCCCGCCCGCCTCCCCCGCAAAACAAGAAGAGGAGACACCTACAAGCCCAGAGTACTCGGTACCCTAGCTCATGAATGTCCCTGTCCAGATTTCCTGGAGCCCATCATCCATAGACAGGGATACCACTGCTCGTGCAAATTCTGTATGAGGCAGTTGAAGAAAACTCCTCTTCACCTTCATGAAAGATGCTTAGAGTCCTTCCATAAGGCATGGAATGAAATCTAATGCCAGTAGGCCCCTGCACTAGGCCCTGCCGGCCTACCAGAAGACCTTCAAGCTCTTAGGAATCGAGAATGTGAAGGACATCCCTGGGAGAGTCTAGCGCAGGCCCATGCAGCATGAAGACATGCGCAGTTGGAGATACTACGTCTGCAATGACTGGACCCAGCGGCAAGTGGGAGACCTACCATTTTACAAGCCTGTAGTTTGCAGCCCAAGTGCTGCCTGGATAAACACAGCTTATATTGTAGATCGGTACACTCCGCCCTCACCTTCGTGGGCTCCATGTGACATCTCACCGCCATTTCTCAACCACGACATCCTCTCATCAGCACAGGCGTCTTCAGGCTTCAGTTTCCTCCACCTGCCGGTATTAACACACACTGTCTGCGCTTTGTGTTCTCATCCAGCCACATTACGTGTCCCTTTCCTCAAGGGGAATGAGATGAAGAGGAATGGAAAGAAACCGGAGCACATGAAGAAAGCTATGATTGCTTAGAAATCATGAAGAAGGAAACATCTCATTTGAAACCCGATATGGTTTTCTGTTTGTGGAGGATGCCAATTTGCAGACCATGCAGGCGATTTCACATGGGATATGCCCAGTGACCACATCACACGCCAGTGTTGGAAGCCAAAGAAGTCTGCCATTGCATAAGTCAACCCCCAAGAAGACGGGCCGCATGTACGTTTGGCAGAGGGCTGAAACGGCCAACGTATGTACGGACTCAAGATACCTGTTTGGGGTTCGCCCATGACTATGGACCTATTTGGAAATCACGAGGATTACTCCTCCAGGCTGCAGGAAGCCCATGAAACGTGGACAATCCATTCAGGTCCGATGATTACTGCTGCTGGCCGTACGGACAGTGGAACTATTACTAAAAATCAAGCACATGGGAAGCAGGATACAAAGAGACGAAAACACATTGGCTGATAAAGCAGCCACACAGGCCGCATAGGTGAGAAAGGGGAAACAAGTCAGCTTTCAGAGGTGGCAGGAGGAAACTCACACCCAAACCCCACAAGGAGACTGCTGGCCAAGAAAGCAGAAACAACTCCACTGGAAAAAAGGAAAGCTGGAAAAAAGAAGGAGCCTAGAGAGAATGAAGAAGACGGGCTAAATGGATAGGAGGCGACCCCTGCTTTTGCCGACTAGCGCTATACCCAGAGTGTAGTTTCTAAGGTCACAGATATTGAACGGGACATACTGAAGAGCACGGAACTGATTAAGAAAGTGGCAAGATAAACCGTCAATGCCCTGTCGGCCAGGCCGGCCACCATAGCTTGGTTAGAGTCGGCACACGCCCCGGGGATAGTTAGCTCTCTATCCTCTCGCCCTATGGAGATCCTGTTTAGTCAGTGGCCGCCCAAGGCTAGGTGCACTATTTTCCCTCAGCAGTTTTGTACGCTTACAAAATGATGCTATTGACCCTCTATGTGACTGGCAGTGATTAAAGAGTTGTCGCAAATGCATTCTAGAGTTTTTCCATTATCCGAGATCCAGACGTTGCTGCTCATAAGCTGACAGCCTAGGAGACTGGTCTACGAAAAGAATTTTGTATGTAAACCCCTAAGCCAAGGTTTGAGGGCCGTTACCAATTTCTGCTGACGACTGTCTGTTCAAGGTGGCCATGGAAAGCCCAACTGGATTCCACGCTTCGCACTACAAGATCGACTCCAGCCTGCCCCCGGATATTGAGCAGTATGTCCTGCGTTTTTTACTGACGTTAATGAGTTATTGTTGCGTTACTCTTGGTCAGGAACCCATGGCATATATTTGTGTGTGAGTGGAGGAACTGGGGAACACCTTCTTGCTATACTGGGGTGCTGTGGGGTTTGCGAATAAAGGAAAGACTGGGGGTATAGACCACAGACTTGTCCTTAGAGAGGAAGACAAACAAGGGAAACCCCTATTCACTAGGATGAGGTTGATAGACGACTGGAACCTGTTGAAAAAGGAGTACCAGGAAAAGCATGCCCTTAATGCTAGCTATCAGAAGCCTCCTCAGGTGGACTGAAGGCAATATATATAGTCCTGGGTGTCCATATATTGATTATGGGTCAGAAGATATGTGACACAATCAGAGCAGGAGGGAAAGAAAGCCACCACAAATGGGGCAGCTTCTCACTACATGTGTAATAAAGATGCTAATTAAGAGACCAAAGGGGGGGTCCCTGATGAGTTTAAGGCAAGGGAGGGAAAAACCCAGTGTCCGAGTGCGGGTTTTAGAATCTGCTGCTATTGATATCACTGACTAACCAGTGCGCAAGTTAAACCTGGCTGTACTTTTAATCCCCAGATTAATACAGTGATCCGAAATTGGGAAGGCACTGTGCCATAAGAAAGCTAGATGATCTCGTTCAGAAAATTAAAGTAACTGCAATGCATAGATCACCCCTGAGGATCAGTGGTTTGACTTCATTGTCCTAAGGGTTTGGCAGGGAATGCATTCCCAGATAGGAATGAGCCATATTGATATGTGTTTTGTGCTAATACTTGCTCTAATTGTCTTTTGTGTACTCCCTTGTTTTGAGGGAAACTATTTGTGAAAGCTGTGGACCAAACTACTCCCATATGCGATGAACAGTTGTCCACTGCCTGGCCTCTATGTGAAGACAGCGACACACCAACACCTTCAGCTGTCCAAAGCTGACACCTATGATGATGAGGAGCATTAAGACACTATTCCATTGAGAGACCATTACGACAAAGTGCTCCGGAAGCGTCAACTCCTCCCCTCTTGCTAACCGGCACATCTCATCAAAGAATAGACCAATAGAGGTGTGTGGGATGAGCTAGGGCGTAACCAGGGACCTGGCTGGGGCCACCCTTGTGGTGCGAGGTATCTTCCGTAAAAAGATAAAATAGGAAAGAGGATAGGGGAAAGATTTAAAAATGAGAACAAAGTCTCAAGTGGGGAACTGTTTGTGGATGGGGAGCAAAGGTTAAGTTTGTGTGATCCATTGTTTCCTATTTTAATGTATTAGTTATTATAACCTCACATATACACATTATGTCTGTTGTTTTGTGTAATATAATTAATATATATGATATATATTATATATAGTATATATAAAAAGAGTTATAATGATGTTTGAATGGTGCGTGTGTGTGTGTATAAAATATATATATAACGTTATATATATATATAATATAATATATATATTTATATAATTGTGTATGTATGAGTGTATGTATATATATTTAGTGATATAATATATATATAGTATATAAATATATGATTAATATATATATATATATATAATATATATGAGTGTATAATAGACACATACCTATATGGTAACAGCATGTAAAAGCTGTAGGTATATCTTTTGTCATTAAAGTGTTAAAAAAAAAAACAAAATGGCCGCCAGTAGCAGTTTGTTACAGATTCGAGTCGTGTAATCCACAGATGGCGCCTATCAAAGTTACACCCTGGTGTATAGAGCATCCTGAAAGCTGTGAGGAGGGGTCTATCAGATAACAACGTCCAATAGACCCTCACACCAGGTACATGTGATGCCCTTATCTACAAATATGCAGAAATTAGAAAAACCACCATATATGTAATAAAATCAGAAAGCACATTTCACACAACAGGGCATGTGTGATTTTGGTTTTTCTCGGTGCATCCTTAATTTTTTATGTTTTAAGAGAGAATTGGCCCCCAACAAGGACAGGATAGCCCCTTTGAGGCTACTTTCCATTTCATATCTGCATACATAAAAACGCACACTGTCAAGCAGTGCAAGAGTTGCAATATTTTGGTTGTGCCATTAACACATTAATAGGGGTTAATGCTGCTATGCAAAAGTTGCTAAGTCACAGTGTAGGGCTTTTACCCTTACCATAAAGGGATTCTATTTTTACGATCTAACTATTTCACTGAGTTTGCTCTTCACAGTCAGTTTCAGGCTTCCACTTTCTGTTCAGGGCTATTCCTAGCTAAGCCTGTTAGAGAGTCATTGGTGATGAAGGGGTTTTAACAACAGGACACAAGGCTACAGAGCTCTAAAGAATTACAGTTTGCAGATAAGAAAGATAAACAAGCTTCTTTGCTGCTGATAAGACAGCAGAGTGTGATACCACCATCTTGCCCATACTCTGTAAGGAAACAAACTCAGAACAGCAATGTATTTGGTGTTTAATCGGATTTTATTTTACAATTGCCTACATGCGTTTTTTACCCTTAAGAAGCCTAACACTTGAGAAAAATAGTAATGAACCAGCCATTCATTAGATTTTGCCTTCTTGCGGTATTCAACAGTTTAAACTTTCAATTTTTGTTTTTTTACACCATTTCATCTTTTCACCTTAATAACTGTTAGATAAATAATTCTACAAGTTATACTGTCGTGTAGATACCCTAAGTATGGTTAGATGGATTTTTGTGTGTGTGTAACAGATGCACAATTATTTTCTTATTAAATATTATAATTTTATATTAATATTTATTTTATTTTTTTCTACACATTTACTTACTTTTTTTAATTCCATTCAAGTATAAGCATTTTAATTTTTTTTTTATTTAAACCACTTAACATGTATTTCACATATGCAAATAGGCTAAAACTTATTAATCTGTGTCAGTTGACACAGCCAGCACACATGTACCCTGACATTGGCTTTCTTACACAGACAGCCCCTGGGGCCTGCCTCTAGATGCTCAGGGCAGACTGTTGCAGCTGGTTCCCCTGGGCTCTGTTCCGGGTCACGTGAGGGGGGGGAAAGCCCTTTGGGCTTATTTGCGGTCAAAACCCGCGGAAATCAATGGGTTTGTAAGAAATACAAAATTTTTTTTTTTTGGAACAATGAAATATTATGAGGTTTTTTTTGGGGTAAAATCATTTTAAAGGTTTTTAAATTTTACAACCCAAGATGGAGGCTTTTAGCATGAATACAGGGCAGCTTAGGACTGGTTGTTGATGCTTTCACTTGCAATTTTAAGGTAAAACAATAGGGAAAGGATAACATTTTAAAACTTTTAGGGAAGGGTGGAGACTAGGGGCCCCCTGAGGTTTAAAAGGTAATGGGGAGGTTTGTTTGGTTTTTGGGTATAAAAGACGGGCGCATGCTTTTTTGGAAAAGGCTCTTTTTGTCTTGGGGGGAAAACCCAGCAGACAATGGGACAAAATTGCTCTCCCCTGCACAGGGGTGAAGGCCAGGAAGGTAATAAAACCCTTGTATTTTTTTTAAATTTATTTTATTTGTGGGCTGTTTTTGGAAATTGGGTTTGGGTGAAAGTGTTTAAATGTAAAATTTTTTTTTCCTTTCTTTTGTTCCTGAATATTTTCCAATCTTTTATAAAAAAACCCATAAAATCAATCTCACGGGGCCTTTAAAATTTTATTTTTTTTAATTAAAATTTAAACATTTGATTCTTTTTTTTAGCCCCAAACCCTTTTAAATTAAACCCAGGGGGGGTTTGTTTTTGAATAAATAAGTATATTTTTTGTTAGATCGTTTTTTATTTATGAAATTTTTTATAAATATATTTTTTATTTTTGTATAAAACCAGGGAATTTTTACGGGTTTTAACCCCCGAGGGGGTTTGGGTTTTTCCCAAAAATGGCCCACCATTTTTCATAAATATAGAGTATTTTTACATAAAAGGGGGAAACAATTTCCCAAAAATATGTACTTCTATATCCCCTGAACCCCTTCCCAAATTGTACATACCTGTAAATCCAGGGGAAAAGTAAATTTAAAGATCATGATACAAGTCCTTAGGGGGAAAAGAAAAAATTTAAAAAAAAGGGAAAAGCAAAAAAAATAAAATAAAAACAGGTACAACCCAAAATTTCCCCCTTTCCCAAACCCAATCCCCCCCCAAAAAACCCCAAAAAAATCAAAAAATAATTTATGATACCCTGGTATGTCTTTTTGCGTAACGAACCACCCTAAAAAATCTGTCATTTTTATTTAACCAAAAACCAGTGAATTGCATTTTTCCCGTTCACCCTGCAAGCACAAAAAAAGTAATAAAAAGAAATCTAAAACTCTTATAAATCCCAAAGTGGAAACCAATAAAAAACTTCAGTTCATTCTTTAAAAAAAAGGCCTTAAAAAGTTTAAAAAATTGAAAAAAAAAAAAGCTAGGGGCTATCAAAAAGATGGTGATGCAAAAATATTGTTTTGCAAAATTAAAAAACCCTTTTTTTAAACCCTTTTCCAATATAAAAAATTTTTAAAAATTTTGGGTATCCCCTGAAAATCTTTATCCCCCCAAGCAAAAATTTAAACTTGGCACATGTCTTGCCCCATTTGAGACTTTTAGAAAAAAAAAACATTACTAGGTTTTGCAGTTTTTTTTTTTCACATCCCTTCCAAAAAATTGATTTAAAAGAAAAAAAAAAAGCCTTGCCCCCCCAAAAATTGATCCCAAAAAAATGAAAAATTCATCCTGCAAACGCCTTAAAAATCCATATACAAAATAAAAAAAAAATTTAAAAAACTGAAGCTCAAAAATTTTTTGGGTGGAACTGGGGTTTTTCTGCCCCTTTTTTTGGGGGCCCCCCGGGGGCTCAAAAAACTAGACAAAACCTGTGCCCCCCCAAAAAAGGAAATTTTACCCCCCTAGATGGACCCAGGGAGGGGGTTGAATCCAAATAAAGGTGAGTTCTGGAAGGTTTCTTTTGGGAATAATACTTATTACTTTTTTGCAACAACCATTTTCTTTTATGTTTGATGTGCGAGTCTTTGTAAAGGGGATATTGTCTTTTGTTGATAAATTAGGCTTTTAAAAAAAAAAACTGGGGGAGAGGAAGAGACACAAACCCTTTAAATTTAACGCGTTTAGACGATATGAACAGACATGTTCTCCTTTTGGTGCTGAAAAATTTAAACCCTTCTGTTCATAAATAAAGTTTTTTTTGCTTTTTCCACAAACGGAGAATGATCTGGTTTAATCTGTGTTTAATTTTTTTAGGGGTTTCCAGAAACCCAAGTACCCCAGTACCCCAGTACAACATAAAGTGTGAAAAAGGTAAAAAAGACAAGATGATGCTAGCCCAAAACCCGTGAAATTCTCAGTGCCAAGCCTGACAAAAAAGGATCCCCCAGTCCTGGAAATTAAAGGTAAAGGGTTGTTTCCCCAAATGAAAAAGGTAGTGGAAAAAATACACGGGACCCCAACCTTTGATCCGCCATCGGGGAATGGTAGGGGAAAGGTTCAGAAAGACGAGAAATCCCCCTCACTATAAAATGATGACCAGTTTGAAACACATGTACAAAGAAACAAGCAAAGGCCCTAGGGGAAGGGGCTACAGAAAAGTGCATGAAAAAAACAAATCTCGGGCAAAAAAGTTTTATCTAATGAAAAAACTGTATCATTTAAAAGTTAAGTAAGGGCCCAAAATTTTGGCGGGACTACATAGAGACCCCTAAAAATAGTGGAGCGCTGCGGGGAATAGGAGAAGCCCAAAAAAGGGGATTCCCGGGTTGCTGCACTTTACCAGGGGTTTCCCCCCCAAAAAAGCTATGACCACGGTCACCGCATAGATGCACGGCCAGATGATGAGCTAAACATTAGAGTTTGTTAAAGGCAAGTTTTGGATAATACAAAGTAAAAATAGAGAGTACAACAGCAGGATGTGTCCACCGCGGGAATCCGTTTAAAGACTCAGGTTTTTAACAAACATAAGAGTCATTTTAAGGAAACAAAAGAATGTTTGTATGCAAGAAACCGGGTCACTTAAAGGCTAATGCAGATCGGAAAAAAAAATTTTAATAAGTTTTAAAGGAAACAAATCAAAAACCCAAAAGTCCCTATTAAAAAGAAAAGGACACTGTGTGGGGCTGAATCAGCATTTAAAAAAAGTACAGGCAGATCAGCAAGAAAATGTATGGTGCATGGGACTCCGGTGCCACAAGCCACATAAACAAATAAACAGAAGTTTCTTTTTTTAACCGGGCCCAAAGGATAAAAAAAATCACCTTATTTCAAGGGTCAGTATATAACTTCAAAAAAGGAATAGGGAGATGGCTACCTCCACTCCCCCAAGCCCTCCCCCAAGGGAAAACCAGAAAGTTCCAAGTAAAGGATGTGTTTCCCTTTTGAAAGTTTTGGAAAGAAACTTTTTAAATCAGTAAGAAACTAAACAAACGGGGAATGCAGTTTATTTTATGGTTAAACAGCTGCTCATCAAAAAGAGGGGTCATACTCTTGCAAAAGGAAATATCAGAGATGGATTGAAACCTTTTAAAATTCCCGGGGAGGCTTTTTTTAAAACTGTCAAACAAGAACATTAAAATTTGTATCCATGTGGGGTTTCGACGTCTTGGATGGGGACCCAAAGAAATAAAAAAGCTATTTCAGGAAAAGGTTGTTACCCGGTTTGTTAAATTGCCCCAATGCGGTCAGAAGGTAAAAGTTTACTAGTTTCCTTTAAAGGGTTTAAAAAGGGAAAATAAAAATAATTTCCTAAACACAGCACCATACATCAGCACAGGCCCGGTTGTTTTCATACAAAATGGGGTGTGGCCCAAAAGATTACTCCATCACTGGAAAGAAGGGGATTTTTTTCTCCATTTATTGTGTTTATCCAGATATACAATTTATATTTTGCTTCAAGCAAAGATGATTTTGGGCAAAAAACAAAAAGGACCAAGCTGAATTTCCCCAAAACCCAAATTTGGAAGAAGGGCCAAGGACACGCGTGCTGACAATGGAAACTAAAATACAAAGGGGAAAGACAAAAGCCATTTTTAAAAAAAAAGGGAATAAATTTTCCGACTACCATACCCCCCAGAACAAAAGGGTTGTTGCGGGAGAGGAAAAACCGAACCCCTTTTGTAAAATTGGAAGAATATGTTTTTTTGATGCTGAGTTACCAACAAATATGGGGAAAACAATAATGACTGCTTGTATTTTTTAAAAAGATTCCCGGGGAAAAGGGCCTTAAAAAGGGAAAACTCCATTTTGATAATGGAACAAAAAAAAACCCCTAAAAAAAAAAAACCCCCCCCCTAAAAAAATTTTTGGGAAAAAAGTTTTTGTGCATTTTTCTAGGGGAAAAGGGGTCCCAAAAAAGGGGAAGCTCATCCCAAAGGGAAAGGGGGCCCGGGTTGGCAACAGTGAAACCCAAAAGGTTTCGAATACTGCCCCGGGAGAAAAAAAGGTTACAATCAGCAGAAAAGAAATTTAATAGATGAAAATCTGAACATTAAAAATTTCATAAAGTTACCCCGAAAATTTCCCTTGGGGAACGAAGAAACCACAGTCACAAATAAGAAAAAAAGGAAGGGAAGAAAATGAACCCTTGGGCAGCCCTTTTTTAAATGGAGAGGAGATGAAAATACCTGTTTTGAACATAATTTCAGGGACCCAAAACAGGTGCAAAAAAGGTATTCCATAACCCCCTGTCCTACATATTAAAAGAACATTGTGATCAGACCCCTCAGTCTTTGGGGAAACATCTTTTTAAAACCTTCCCATGAAAAGCAGAAATGGTTAAACTGCAGATGAAGAAGGGGGAAATTTTTAACGCTTCAAACATGGAAGATTCCCAAAAGCTAACGGGGTAAAAAAAAAATTTGCTTGTAATTTGGGTTTTAAAAAAAAAAAAAAAAAGTATGACTTGATGGTAAAGTGCATAGTTTTTAAGGGAAAACTATTTGCAAAAGGGAAATTAAAAAAATATGGAGAAGTTTATAATGCTCTTTTTTCCTCTAGTCTTAAACAAAAAACTTTTTAAGGGGTTTTAAATGTCTGAAAGCAGCAGTGCAAAGAAATTAAAGTAAGAAAACATGAAAATTAAAAAATTTTTTTCAAAATGTTTTACTTAAAAGAAGGGTGAAAAATGAACAAAACAAAAAGGGGGAAATTTTAAAAAAAAGGAAAAGAAAAAACCATGTGTGTAAATTTGAAAAAAATCCCCTTTATGGCCCAAAAACAATCGGAAAGAGGGGTGGAACACAAAGGAAAAGACTTCTGCGAAAGGGGGGGAAATTTTAAAGAAGTAAAAGCTGACCCCATTTTTTAAAACACAAAGGGCGACATGTTAGATCGGGTTTTTTTGCCTTTTTTTTGGGTTTGAAAACCGGGCCCCTTCCGGGCCCGAAATCCCCCCCTTTTGGAGCAGGGATGCGGTGTTAGGGCGCGTTTGCTACTTTAAAGCTCCCCCCCCGTTTGAAGGGGCGGCAAGGGGGGTTGGGCCCCGGTTTTGGTTTTTCCCGGAGGGGGAGGGCGGGCGCCGAAAATTTCCGGAAGGCATGTAGGGAATCGCGAGTGGGCCCAAAGGGGGGGGCGCATTGCAGCGTCGGCCCCCGACATCAGATTAGTTTTTTTTTGGGTCAAAAATTTCCGAGGGAGGGAAGTAAAGGGGAGAACGGAAAATGCGGGGAAAATAGAAAAATCGCAAGAGAAATCCCGGGCCCCAGCCCGTGCAGCAGGGAGAAATGTTTCCCCAAAAAATCGCCTTAAAAAAGGCGGGAAAAATTCTCAAAAAAAGAGTTTAAAAAACCTCAAAAATAAAAAAATACAAAAAAAAAAATGTTTTCCAAAAAATCAAGAATGACGAATATCGGAAAGGGGGAATATTAAAAAATTTGCGGAAATACAGTAATTCAAATTCTGAAAATAATTTTCATTGGTCGGGCAGAAACCGGCCAAAAAATAGGAGCGGGCAGTGAAACCATTAAAACCCTTTTTAGAACCATTTTAACCAATCAGAATCAAAGGCGGGACAGTTTAAAATACAGTAAAAATGCAGAAAAGAGTGATTGTTGGGGCTTTGTGGGGGGTTTGGGTTTTCCTTTCCCAAACAGAAAGGAGCGACGGGACCCATTATGCCCCTTTTTGGGAAATTTTAACCAATCCAAAATCAAAGGAGGACGTTTTAAGAACAGTAAAAATGCTGAAAAAAGCTGATTTGGTTTTAATAGCGGGGGTTTTAACCCCCCAATCAGAGCCGGGATTATTTTTTCCCTTTTTTTCTATGGAGGGGATCGGCGCAATGAAATTTTACAGTAATTCAAATTGTTTAAGTCTTTGATTGCTCGGATAAAAACCAATCAGAATAGGGAAAACACAAGGGCCCAATATTCCTATGGAGGAATTTTTGACCAATAAATATACAAAGGGGCCCCTTTTAAAATATGGAGAAAAATTGAAACCCAAAACATATTCAAAGGCGGGGCATTTTAAAATTTCAGTTTAAAAAGGGAGAAAAGAGTGATTGGTTGAGCTAAAACGGAGCTCGTCCCGTTAGCCCCAACAGAGGGAGCTACTTTTTCAAAAGAGTTTTTTGGGGAAAAGAAATTCCCGGGGAGCTCCCGTGATTGGGTAACCCTTTAAAAGGGAGGGGTTTTTTGGACCAGTGGCAGAGCGGCAAAGCTCTTTTTTGGGGTTTTTTTTAAAGCAATCGGGAATACAACATACATGGCCGGGAAAAAAAAATTTTTTTAAAAGGGAAAAGAAGTTTGGTTTTCCGAAGTGTATATAAAATGAACAAAAATATTGGGGGTTAAAAAAAATATATATTAATTCAATAAAATATGTTTATTTCTTTTTTTTTTGTTTTCACCCATATTATAGTTTAAATGGGTAACCCAAATTAAAAAATAAAAAAGATTTTTAAAGAATAATTTTTTTTTTTTAATTCCCCCCAATATTATGGATCATTTATATACAACTTTTGTACCCCTTATCAATTTTAAAATTTGGCCATGTACTGTTGTAAATTCCCCATTGCATTAGAAAAACCCCTAGGAGCAATCGCTCGTCTCCCCCTTGGTCCAAAAAACCCCCGGCCTCTTTTAAAGTTAGCCAATCACGAGCGCCCCGGAATTTCTTTTCCACATTGAATTTAAAGAGAAAGTAGCTCGCGCACTTTTTGGGTAAGCTGGGGCAACCCCCGCTAGGGTCCCAACCCAAAAAAACTCTTTTCCTTTATTTTTACTTTATTTTGAAGTGTCCCCCTTTCATTTTTATTGGTCAAAAATTTTCCCTAGGATAAATGGGTCTTTTGGTGTTTTTTGAAATTGGGGTTGGCTTTCCCGCCGACCAATCAAAGAGTTAAAAAAATTTGAAATTTCTGTATTTTTCGGCAATTCTCTAATTGCAATTCCCAAAGTAGCGCCGGCTTGGCGACAAAAGCGGTTTTTTTGGATTTAAAATTTATTTTTTGTTTATAGAATTTTTTAGCTCTTTTTTTAGAGAATATTTTTAAACTAATAAAAAATTTTTTTTTTTTTCTTTCTCCCCTTTCCGCCGGCGCTGAGAGCCAGATTTCATTGCGCAGATCTTTTCCATAACTACCAAAGGGAGAAGTACTCGCCCCTGTTTGGGTGGGAAAAGCCAAGCCCCGCAAATTTTCCAAAAACAGCCCCTTTTTTCAGCATTTTTTCTGTATTTTTTAACTGTTCCCCCCCCTTTGATTTTGTTTTTTCAAACTTCTCCATAGGAATAATGGGTCCCCTTTACCCCCTTTTTCTGATTTTGGGCCCAGATAAACCAAAGGGCCCCCGCTTGCTCCCCAATCAGGGTCTTTTCTGCATTTTAAGTTTTTTGAACTGTCCCGCCTTTGGGTTCTGATTGGTCCAATTTGTTCTCCTAGGTTTTAATGGTTCCTTCCCTCCTATTTAAAATTTTCCCTTTTTTTTGCCGACCAATTTAAATAGCCTTTTTGAATTTGAATTAAGTATTTCCCAGCAATTTTCCAAAATCCTAAATTTGATATAGGCCAAATTTAGATTTTTAAAAAATGATTTTTTTTAAGGGTTTTTTTTTTTTTTGAGGTTTTAGCCTTTTTTTCTGAGAATGGGTTTTTTGCCCCTTTAAAAAAGGCGATTTTTTTTTTTATACTTTCCCCAAAGGAAAATCTTTTTAAAGATTTCTCCCCTGTTTTTAGCCGTCTCGAATTTGGAAAACATCTTTCGGCGCAGTTCCCCTTTTGCGCCTAAGTCCCTTCTGTGCCCCAAAAACTGGCGAGGCGGGCGGGCTTTTCATAGTATGTATGATTTCAAATTTCCTGGTGGCCCAATCCTAGGCGCAGCGCCCCACTGGCCTTAAAACCCCACCCGCGCCCCAAAAAACTGGCGAGGCGCGGCGGACTTTAAAATAGTATGTAAAGGGGCGCGCCCCGGGGCCAAGAATAACGGCGCAAATTTCGCTGGAAAACCCGGGGAAAGGTGGGCCCCCCACGGGCGTATTCATACTTTTCGCCCCAAAAAGTACGCAGATAATTGGGATGTATGTTTTTCGTTTGTTTATGAAGGGCATCCCTAGCTCATCAAGAAAAAGCTTTAAATTACAAAAAATAGGAAACCCAAATTTTGGGAACCCCAAAAATTTTTGAAAAAAAAAGGACCTTTTGGGAAAAAGGAAAACCCTTATCTGGGAATCCATAAACCCGAGAGAAAAGATGAAAATTTCCTTTTTAACCAAAAAATAAAATTGCCCAGTCCCCCAACCACTTTTGAATGTCGAAACCAAAGGCACTTCAAACACAATGGAAACTTACCTTAAAAATTTTTGGGAAGAGAAGATGATCTATACCCAACAATGAGAGGTTTCAGAAAAAGCGTGGGGGAAATTCTGTACCCTAGCCACAAACTGCTTTGGCCAAAATAAACACAGCGACAATGGGTATTCTGTGCGCGTGTAAGTAAGCCCGTCAAAAAAGGGCTGGAATGCAGTTAAAAGAGTCCTTCAAAATTGAAAAAAATCAAGAACCCCAAAACTAAAAAAATCTGCAAGTGGTGAATTCCAAAAACTCACAGGTTTTTGTGGGGAACAGGGCTGAGCCGGAGATGGGAAAAGGGGATCGAAAGTAACAAGTGGTTTTTTGGAGAAAGTCCAATTTTTTTTGGGCAAGCCCGAAAGCAAAAAGTCAGTTGCGTTATCATCTAAAAGGCGAATACTTTCCGCACCATCATGCCAGTCAAGAAAATGATTTTGTTGAACCAAATGTTAGAGGATTTGGGAAAACTCCCCAATCAACCTTTTACGATTTAAAGAAGAAACCCAAAGGGTTATTAAACTCCCCGCAGTGAAAGGATCGATTTTTTTTCCAGGACAAAACACATAATTTTTAAGCCCTTAACCCCCTGGAGATTTAGGGGGGGTGGGATAATTGACTTTTTTTCTACTGCGAAAAAATGACAAGATGATAGCTGATGGGCCTGACAAAGTTTATTTTCCAAGAAAAAAAAATTTGAAAAAATTTTAGGGAAAAGATGGGGGTAATTGGATAATTTTGTTGTTTATGGGGATGGGTTTTTAAAAATACTTAAATTGGGTGCTGCAAGAACCATTCCCGTTTTGTAAATGCATATGTGGAGTCTTTTTCCCAAAGGGTTATTTTCCCTTTTTTTGATAAATTAGGCTGTTAAAAAATAAACTTGGGGAGAGGAAAGAGACAGCCCAAAGTTACTTATGCAGATGGACTGATATTTACAGGGAAAGGGTTCCCCGTGCCCCCCCCCCCCCCGGAAGTTTTTGCCGTTTTTGTTCATGAAAAAAATTTCTTTTGCCTTTCCATTTCTGGAGAATGATCCCGATAATTGTGTAACAGTTTCACCTGTTTTAGTACTTTTGGGGGGTTTGTAAATACGACATTGGGGACCCCCAAAAACGATCCCCCAAAAAAAAATTTCGCTCCCTCCCTTTTACGCCTTCCAAAGGCAAATAAAAAAAAGATTGTAACAGCCAAAATTTTTTTAAATAAAATTAAAACCCAAGTGTCCCCCAAGAAAAATTTTTGATTCACTCGGTTTGATACAGGTATCAAAAAGGGTTTTTCCCCACATAAAAATGACAAAGCAGAAATTTTAAAAAAAGGAGCTTCTATCAAGAGGTCAAAACTGGTTTTCGGGGATAAGGGGGGTTTTTTTGTTTTTTTTGGGCCCGCAGATTTCTTTTTTAAATTTTTTCATTGTTAATTACAAGAGCCGTAACTTTTAGATTTTTCTGTCAATACTGCCATGTGATGGCTTGTAGTTTCCTAGACAAATTTTATTTTTAATGCCATTTTGGAGTATATATAACTTTTTTATTAACTTTTATTAACTCTTTTAGGTAGAACAAAAAAAAAAAAAACAGTTATTTGTTGCACTTTTTTGCGTTTTAAATTTTTCTGAAAAATGGGTTAAAACCAGGCAATTTTGGAATTTTGGAAAAATTTTCATAGCTTCTTATTGTTTCAGACATGCTGTTTTTCCCGTCTGTTTCCCCTTTTTTGTAAAAGGGGCAGTGGGTTTTTAATATTTAATTTCTCAAATTGCGTTTTTCCCGCCCGAAAAGAAGTCATTCAAAAGAGTCCCGGTTTGGGTTTTAAAACCCCGCCCATCGAGGCCTTTGGCCCCCCCACCTCAAATATTTAAAACCCATTTCTTTTTTTTTTGGGAAAACTGTGAATAACTGCCAGATGGGCGGCGCTAGCCTTTGGTGGGCAGGGCTAACACCTGCTCATGAATAAGATTTGAGTGGTAAATGCTCTAAAACTACAGCATCTTGCAGAATAAGGGACACAGTGCTGGGAACACCAGGTCTGACACAAGCTTGTGCTGCCCTCAGCAAGGGGGGCATAAACTATGTGACAGGATCCCTTTAAGGTCTAAGCCTGTTTTGGATTTAAGGACCAAGCCCTTTTCTTCAAATCTGACGTGTCACCTTATCGGAGAATAACTTTTTAATGTTCTTACCTATTCATGGGAATTTGAGACTGTTTTCTCATGACACATTGTACTTTAAGTTTGCAATTCATTTTTGTTAAAACAATCCTTGTTTATTTGTGGAAAACATCAAAATATGTGAAAATTTGGAAAAATTTGAAGTTTAAAAATTTCTGCATGTAAAACAGTTATACCCAACAAATTAGTAAATAACGAACATCTACCATTAATCTACTTTATGTTGCCATCATTTTTTAAACAATCTAATTTTTTTAGGACATTAGGGGGCTCTTAAATGTTGTAGCAAACTTTAACATTTTCAAGAAAATTTGTAACACTGATTTTTTTTACGGACGAGTCTAGTTCTGATGTGGTTTTGAGGAGCCTGTATGTTGGATACTCCCATAAATGACTACATCTAAGAAACTGCACCCCTCAAGGTATTTAAAACAACACTTAGAAACCTATGGGGAAAAAAGTGAGTTTTAGACCAAAACCATTTCATACATGTGGCCCTTAGTCTGTTAACGCTTTAGGTGTGTCACAGAAATTAAAGGAAAGAAGAGGTGAAATTTCACTTTTCTTGCAGATTTTCAATTTTTATCCATTATTCACTGGAACACAATAAATGTGACCAGGGAAATGCAACTCAATATTGATTCCCCAGTTTCTGCTGTTCTTATAGATATCCCATATGTGACCGTGGCGTGCTATTTGACTTGACCACAAGCCTCAGATTAGGAGGATCAACTACTGGATTTTGGGGTCTCATTTTCATTAGGAAATATTTTAGGCACCATTTCACGTGTGTGGACACCCTAAGGTGCTAAAACTTAATTAACTCCTCTAAAAAAGACCTAATTTGGAAAACTACACCCATTAAGGATTATATCCAGGGGTGCAGTGAGTATATAGACCCAAAAAGAGTTAGACAATAATCTGCAGGTTCAGCTGAAAATTTTAATTTTTACAAGGAATTCTGGAAAAAAGTACCCCAAAATGTATTACAATATTTCTTTCAAGTTCGGCAACACCCTATATGTGGGTGTAAACGGCTGTTTGGGCGCATGGCAGGGCATACAAGGGAGGGAATGCTATTTGGCTTTTGGAACACAGATTTTGGTGGGTGCTGTGTTGCATTTGTAAAGCCCCCAAAGTACCTGAACAGGTGATACCTTCCAGAAGTCACCCCATTTTGGATTCAACACCCCACAGGGTGTTGGTCAGCACATCCATTTTGAGTCTATAGGTGCACGCTGGTATAGCAGCCAAAAGCAATTCAAACACAACACAATATCAGAGGCACTCTACAAGCACTAAAAACATTCAAAGGGAAAAAAATTTGAAACGCATTTCTGCTACTTTGGAATGCATGAAAATTTTGAGGTTCTTAGTGTACATTTTTTATCAAAACTGTAAAAACCCAACTACCGTCGGCAAAGTGTCCTCAATTCATATGGGAACCTGTCTTGGTGTCTCTTGGTGTTCTCTCTCTGAAATGTGGAGGTCTCAACAGACACCAAGTGAAGTAATGTATAGCGTAGGTTCCCATCTGAATTGAGGTCACCTTGCCAATGGTAGATGGGCTTTTACAGTTTTGATTGAAAATGTACACTATGAACCTCAACATTTTCATGCATTCCAAAGTAGTAGAAATGCTTTAACTGTTTTTCTAGTGCTTGTAGAGTGCTGCTGATATTGTGTTGTGTTCAAATGCTACTGTGTCTGTGGTCTTTCCTTAGCCAGATGCACTACATCTTTCAGCACACCTGCACCAGGTACCCATGCCATTGGCACCCTTTACAATAGATACTACCTGACATCAGAGGTCTTGTGAAGTCCATGCCTGACTAGATCAGCGCTGTTTAGACAGCAAGAGGTACCTACAGAATATTAAGCAGTTTTTTAATGCAATAGCTAAACGGTATATGTAACAATATCTATCCATATAGATAGATAGATAGATAGATAGATAGATAGATAGATAGATAGATAGATAGATAGATAGATAGATAGATAGATAAGGCTATACATACATATACAGTTGAAACCAGAAGTTTACCTACACTATATAAAAAGACAAATATGCATGTTTTTCTCACTATCTGGCATGAAATCAGAATAAACTTTAAGCATTTTAGGTCAATTAGGATTACCAAAATTATTTACCAAATGCCAGAATTGAAGGCATTTTTGAAGGCATTTTTATTACTTTCTGCAAGGTCAAAAGTTTACATCCACTAGGATTACTATGCCTTTCAACAATTTGGGACAGCCCATATGATAATTTCATATCTTTGGAAGCTTCTGGTAGGTTTATTGGCAACATTAGAGACAGACCTGTGGATGTTTTTTAAAGCACACCAGAAACACACTGCTTCTGTGTGTAACATCATGGGAAAGTCTAAAGAAATCAGCCAATATATCAGGAAGAAAATTGTGGACTTCCACAAATCTGGATCATCCTTGGGGGCAATTTCCAGATACCTGAAGGTGCCTCGTTCATCTATAAAAACAATTATACACAAATACAAACAAGATGGGAATGTCCAGCCATCATACTGCTCAGGAAGGAAACGGTTCTTTGTCTCAGAGATGAATATGCTTTGGTCCGACATGTGCATATCAACCCAAGAACAAAAGCAAAAGACCTTGTGAAGATGCTGGTGAAAGCTGTTAAGATTATGTAACTATCCAAAGTGAAACGAGTACTGTATCAACATGGTCTCTGTCAGGAAAAAGCCCTTACTCCAAAAAAAATATATAACAGCCAGATTGCAAATGTACACAGCAACAAAGACCTACATATTTGGAGACATGTCCTGTGGTCTGCCAAAACTTGAGGAAAAAGGGAGAAACTTGGAAGCCTAAGAACACCATCCCAACTGTGAAACCAGGGCCGCCGATAGGGCAGTACAATCGGTACTGCTGTACCGGGCCCGGGCGGTGTGAGAAGCCAGGGGGGGCCCGCCGCCGCCAGCAGGCTCCGCCCCCTTGCTTCACAGAGGCGATCTCCTAATTTTATGCACGTCTAAAGACTGGGGGGATCTATCCTGCCTACAGGGGCCCTAAGGACTGGGGGATCCTGCCTACAGGGGCCCTAAAAAGGGGGGGGGATCTATCCTGCCTACAGGGGCCCTAAAAAGGGGGGGGGATCTATCCTGCCTACAGGGGCCCTAAAAAGGGGGGGGGATCTATCCTGCCTACAGGGGCCCTAAAGACTGGGGGGGGATCTATCCTGCCTACAGGGGCCCTAAAAAGGGGGGGGAATCTATCCTGCCTACAGGGGCCCTAGAGACTGGGGGGGATCTATCCTGCCTACAGGGGCCCTAAAGACTGGGGGAGGATCTATCCTGCCTACAGGGGCCCTAAAAAGGGGGGGGGGAATGTATCCTGCCTACAGGGTCCCTAAAGACTGGGGGGGATCTATGCTGCCTACAGGGGCCCTAAAGACTGGGGGGGGGAACTATCCTGCCTACAGGGGCCCTAAAAAGGGGGGGCGATAAAACCTGCCAACAGGGGCACAAAAGACTGGGGGGGGGAACTATCCTGCCTACAGGGGCTCTAAAGACTGGGGCGGGGGGGAACTATGCTGCCTACAGGGGCCCTAAAAAGGAGGGGGGAACTATCCTGCCTACAGGGGGTCTAAAGACTGGGGTGGGGAACTATCCTGCCTACAGGGGCCCTAAAGACTGGGGTGGGGAACTATCCTGCCTACAGGGGCCCTAAAAACGGGGGGGACTATTTGCCTACAAGGGGCCCTAAAAATGGGGGGGACTATCCTGCCAACAGGGGGCCCTAAAAATGGGGGGGGACTATCCTGCCAACAGGGGGCCCTAAAAACGGGGGGACTATCCTGCCAACAGGGGGCCCTAAAAATGGGGGTGGGGGAATATCCTGTCGACAGGGGGCCCTAAACAGGGGGTGACAATTCTGCCTACAGGAGAACCCTAATCTACAGGGGGGAATCTATTCTGCCCACAGGGGGAGCCCTAATCTACAGGTGAGGGACTATTCTGTCAACAGGGGGCCCTAATCTACAGGGGAGGGACTATTCTGCCTACAGGGGGGCCCAAATCTACAGAGGAGGGACTATACTGCCAAAAGGGGGGCCCTAATCTACAGGGGAGGGACTATTCTGCCTACAGGGGGCCCTAATCTACAGGGATGGGACTATTCTGCCTACAGGGGGGCCCTAATCTACAGGGGAGGGACTATTCTGCCTACAGGGGGGCCCTAATCTACAGAGGAGGGACTATTCTGCCTATAGGGGGGCCCTAATCTACAGGGGAGGGACTATTCTGCCTACAGGGGGGCCCTAATCTACATGGGAGGGACTATTCTGCCTACAGGGGGGGCCCTAATCTACAGAGGAAGGACTATTCTGCCTACAAGGGCGGCCATAATCTACAGGGAGGACTATTCTGCCTACAGGGGTGCCCCAATCTACAGAGGGCCCTATTCTACCTACAGGAGTGGCTTAAGCTACAGGGAGCCCCCATTCTACCTACATGGGAACCCTAAGCTACCGCCCGGGTGCCCGAAGCTACCTACGTCTCCCCTAGCTACCATCTGGGAGGTGAGAAGCTACCGCCCAGGAGCCCCATTGTACCTGCATACCGACTGGGGGAGCCCCGTAACTGCCAGGGGGTAATTCTTACCATTTGGGCCATTATGGAGGGGGAGTTTGTAAATGGGGGAGGGGGCACTCAGTTGAGAAAATGATAAAAAAGGAAGGAGTCTCAGGTGTTTGTGTTGTAAATTCTACAGGGACGAGTGGTGGACGGAGGAAGTCATCATGGAGGTCTGGACCAAATAGAGAAGAAAAGGGAAAGTGAACGACTCCTCAGACAAGACGTCACCTGTGAGGCCCTAAATGTAAGTAAACTATTTGCAAAGCACCTGTATATCTGCTATCTACCACTATATGGTCACTGTATGGAGGTAATATACAGTCTGCAGAGCCTGTGTACACTAGTATATACCACTATATGGTCACTGTATGGAGGAAATATTGGTCTTGATGTAATGGTTTATATTCAGTAACAGTATGGCGGTATTATTCAGTATTTTCATGGTGGAGATATGTGTTGATGATGTGGCGGTATTAGGTGCTTGTATATTGTTGTTATTTGGTGATATTGGTTTTGGTATACTGGTTTAGTCAATAACACTATGGTGGTGCTAGTCAGTATATGGTTGTGATAGATGGCGATATTATTTAGTATTTGTATATTGTTGCTTGGCAATATTGGTCTGGGTATACTGGTTTGGTCAGTAACATTATAGTGGTGGTATTTGCTTGACCTTGTATATGAACTGACCCACAAAAAACAGATAGACTGTACCTTGTAAAATCCAGCAAGAACTAAATCCAAAAACAATGGCGCAATTGCATTTTTTTTTCTTGTGACCCCAGAAACAATTTTTGTCTGGTTGTGGGCCGGGAGATGGGTGGGGCTCTGTTGGGTTGGCTGGGGATGGGGAAGTAGGGGGCGGAGCAAAGGGGGGTTGAGTCGGCCGGGGTGGAGCTGGGGATGGGGGGGGGCCCAGATGCTTCAGCTGTATGGGGCCCCAAAATTTCTGATGGCGGCCCTGGGTGAAACACAGGGTTGGCAGCATCATAGTGTGGGGTTGTTTTGCTGCAAGAGGGACTGGTGCACTTCACAAAATAGATGGCATCATGAGGAAAATAGATTATGTGGCAATACTGAAGTAACAGCTCAAGACATCAGCCAGGAAGTTAAAGCTTAGGCGGAAATGGGCCTTCCAAATGGACAATGATCTGAAGCATACTGCCAAACTGGTTACAAAGTGGCTTAAGGATAACCAAGTCAATGTTTTGGAGTGGCCATCACAAAGCCACGATCTCAATCCTATTGAAAATTTATGCGCAAAACTGAAAATACAGGTGTGAGCAAGACGACCTACAAATATGGCTCAGTTACACCAGTTCTGTCAGGAGGAATGGACCAAAATTCCTATCCACTATTGTGAGAAACTTTGGGAAGGATATCCAAAATGTTTGACCCAAGTCATACAGTTTAAAGGCAATGCTACCAAATACTACCAAATACTAATGAAATGTATGTAAACTTTTGACTTTGCGGAAAGTAATAAAAATGCCTTAAAAATTCTGTCATTGTTCTAGCATTTGGCAAATATAAATAATAATCCTAATTGACCTAAAACGGCTACGGTTTATTCTGATTTCATGTCAGATAGTGAGAAAAACATGAAAATGTGTTTTGGTTTCAACTGTATACCTAATAATGCATTCAATTTTCCTTCAGTGAGGACAGTAATGTATAAAGAATCTAAGAACCGAATTCATATATATCAGTGTAATTCAATTAATAGTCTTTAAAAATGACTGTATGATATTTATAGCATATTGACAGGATATGCCATAAATGTCTGAAAGATGCAGTTCCTACCTCAGGGACATATATGTGTCTCCAGAACAGCGGTCCCCTTACCACCTGATCTTGTTTGTGCTGCAGTTTCAGTGAATGGAGAGGTTTATGTGCATGAATGGCTCTGCTGGTTTATTTAATAAAAGTTCTGGCTATAGGTGAGAACACATTCATTTATGCTGTGGCCACATTGAAGAAAGCAAGGAGTGGGTCCAGCAAGAAGGAGGATTATAGGTGTTGTAGGAAGGAACAAGGTGCAGTTATTGACGGACGTTATATGTCACCGATCTGCCTAAGATCAGTGAAATAAAGCCTATTTATTCTGGTGTCAGCGGCAATAGGCCACTGACACGTTTGTATGTGTAGTATGGCAGTCATGCCGTAATCCGGGTCGGGTTTTATTGGAGCAGTCTGTAGAGTTGGGTGAGATGGGCTGCTCCCACACTCCAGTCCTGGCTTTTCCCGCCCGAGATAAGGCCAGCAGGCCCAGGTGAAAGGGGGTGTGGTTCCCTTCCTGTCAAACACTGCTCAGTGAAGTGAGCAGTAGTGAGAGAGCCAGAGCTGGGCCTGGATAACCGTGGATGTACTATAGAGACCGGCATACGGTATTGTGACTGGAAACAAGGACTGTGATTTATGTTTGTTTTGGCTGAAGTAAGCCCTGCTGTTTATGTTCCTCGTTTATATGACCGTTGCCTATAAATCCTGCTGTATTGCACGTTGTGGGGCTGTCTCCGTTTGAGCTAATTCCCTCAGTTGGTGTCTCGGATGCGGGAAACATCCTGGAATAAGAGGCTGCATGGGCTGGCTTGAGGCGGCTGCTACTCTTAAAAACCAAACAGGCGAAATGGAAGAGCTGCTGAAGCACCTGGTGCAGGTGAGCGCCCAACAGCAACAGGCCCATGCTGAATCTGTGCGGTCACATCCAGCTCCTAATCAGGCAGATGGCCCTCATGGAGGAAGCGATTCGGGCAAAGGATGCCCTGGCTACACCCCGTCAGGGGGACGGACAGCAGGCGCGGAAGAGGGTACGAGACGCCCTGCAGAAGATGACCCCAGAGGACGACGTGGAAGTCTTCCTTACTGTCTTCGAGCGGGTTGCTGAACGGGAGAGACTACCAGCTCCACAGTGGGTAGAGGTCCTGGCCCCGTTTCTCACTGGCGAGCCTCAAAAGGCTTACTATTACTTATCTCTGCAGGATGCCAGGGAATACCCTCGACTCAAGTCGGAAATTCTGGCGCGCCTGGGCATGACAGTCACAGTCTGGGCACAAAGGGTGCATCAGTGGGGATACAGGGGGGACCGGCCCCCGAGGTCCCAAATGTTTGATCTCCTGCACCTCGTCCAGAAATGGTTGCAGCCGGAGGTCTGTTCCCCAGCCCAGATGGTAGAGAGGGTCATGATGGACCGCTTTGTGCATGCTCTTCCCAAACCAGTGCAATGCTGGGTGGCGCAAGGGAATCCCCAGACGGCGGATGACTTGATCGGCTTGGTGGAGAGATATCAGGCTGTGGAGAATTCCCTGGCGGGTCCAGGACCCTTTGCCTCTCCCTACTGGCAGACCCAGACTGACTCAGGAAGTCAAAGAAGGGGTACTAAACTCCGTAGAGATGTCCGTCCCAAGGCCAAGGCCCTGCCAGAGCCGACGTCCCGACCCCCTGTCCGGGACATTATCTGCTGGAGATGCCATGCTGTGGGGCATGTGGCGGCCCGGTGCCCCCTTTGCTCGGAACCGATGGACTGTTCCGTTGGGCGGCGTACGTCTCTGTTGGCGCCATGCGCAGCCGGGTTGGAAACTACCAAAGGACTTCCACTCTGTCCCATCAGGGTGAACGGTACCCCTGTAAGGGGACTCCTGGACACGGGAAGCTTGGTCACTCTCCTGACAGCCAGTATTCCCCATGTTTTGGTCCCAGGGAAAACTTTGGGGGTTACCTGTATACATGGGGATACCAAAGTGTACCCCGTGGCCCAAGTAACTTTAAAATCCGATGGGGGTACGGTGTCACACCATGTAGGCATCGTGCGGGGATTATTGCACGAAGTGATAATTGGCCGGGACTGCCCTCTCTTTTGGGGACTGTGGGAAGGTGCCATACAGCGAAAGCACCCCAAAAACCCAGACAGCCCTGAGAGCACTGACCATGAGGTGGTCCCCGAGTTCCCGTTCTCCGTCATGGTAGGGGATGGTGAGGGGGAGTCAACCCTTGATGAGACACTGCCAGACCTAGGAGTATCTAGGGGAAATTTTGGGATGGCCCAGCTGCAGGATGAGACCCTAAAAGCCTTCAACAGCGTGGTGGTAATTGATGGGGTACCCCAAGAGTCAGGGGCTGAGGAAAGATTTTCCCATTTTGCCGTAAATCAGAATTTGTTGTACCGGGTGACCAAAATCCGTGAGGAAGTGGTGGAACAACTTCTCGTTTCCACATCATACAGGCGGATGGTAATGGATCTGGCCCACAGTCACGTGTTGGAGGGACACCTGGGGGGTGATAAGACCGTAGAAAGAATTCTACACAGATTTTACTGGCCAGGGTGCTACCGGGAAATCCGAGACTATTGCCAGTCCTGTCCCCAGTGCCAGATCACCTTCCCTGTTGCCAGTTTTCGCAGCCCACTAATACCATTGCCTATTATCGAGACACCCTTTGAGAGAGTAGCAATGGATTTAGTGGGGGCCGTGTTAAAGTCGGCTAGAGGACACCAGTATATTCTGGTTATCATGGACTATGCCACCAGGTACCCAGAAGCTGTACCCCTAAGAAATACTTTCTCCAAGGTAATTGCTAGGGAGCTATGGCACATATTTTCCAGAACGGGATTGCCGAAAGAGATCCTGACGGATCAAGGGACCCCGTGTATGTAGAGGGTCATGCAAGATCTTTGCAAGGTTCTGAAGGTGGCCCAACTACGCACCTCTGTGTACCACCCCCAGACAGATGGCTTGGTGGAACGCTTCAACAAGACCTTAAAGGCCATGTTGAAGAGGGTAGTAGAGAAATATGGCCGAGATTGGGACTACCTGTTGCCCTATCTCCTATTCTCTATCCGAGAGGTTCCCCAAGCCTCCACAGGCTTCTCCCCTTTTGAGTTACTCTATGGCAGGCATCCCAAGGGACTATTAGATATTGCCAAGGAGACCTGGGAGAGTGAGGTCACGCCCCATAAAAGCGTCATTGAGCATGTGGCACAACTACAGGAGCGGATCACTCAGGTCCTCCCTATTGTTAAGGAACACCTCTTACAGGCGCAGGAGGCGCAAGCGAGGGTCTACAACAGCTCAGCCCGCGTGAGACAGTTTAGTCCAGGGGACAGGGTCCTAGTCTTAGTACTAACGGTGGAGAGCAAGTTCCTGGTGAAATGGCAAGGTCCCTACGAGATAGTTGAGAAGGTGGGGGAGGTCAACTGTCGTGTCCATCAGCCAGGGAGAAGGAAGCCCTACCAAGTATACCATGTTAACTTGCTCAAGCCATGGAAAGATAGAGACCCCCCGGAGGCATCTTGCTTTGTGTCCCAACCAGAGACCAGTATAGAGACAGTAAAGATCGCAGAGACACTATCTCCTTCTCAAATCCAACAGTGCAGACAACTGCTGCAACAAAATAGGGACTTATTCACAGAGGCACCAGGGCTAACCCATGTTGTAGAACATGAGATCGTCACAGAGCCTCATGTGAGAGTAAGTTTAAAACCTTATAGGATTCAAGAGGCCCGTAGGAAAATTGAGGCAAAGGAAGTGCAGAGAATGTTAAAATTAGGGGTGATAGAGGAGTCTAAGAGCGGATGGTCCAGCCCCATCGTGTTAGTCCCTAAGCCTAACGGTGAGTGGCGCTTCTGCAACGACTACCGCAAGCTAAATGAAGTATCTAAGGTCGATGCATACCCCATGCCCCGGGTAGATGAGCTTATTGAGAGGCTAGGGCCAGCCCGGTATATCACCACCCTAGACCTGTCCAAGGGGTATTGGCAGATCCCCTTGGCCTAGGAAGCCCAAGAGAAAACAGCATTTTCCACACCAGACGGGTCCATCCAATATGTAAGAATGCCGCTTGGGTTGCAGGGGGCCCCCCACCACCTTCCAAAGGGCTATGGACAGGATCTTAGTCCCCACCGGGCATATGCGTCAGCTTACCTTGACGACATAGTCATCTTCAGCCAAGATTGGGAGAGTCACCTTAAGAAGATCCAAGCTGTCCTAAATGCGCTAAGGAAAGGTGGTTTCACCATAAACCCTAGTAAGTGCGCCATCGGGATGGAAGAGGCCCGTTACTTGGGGTATGTCGTGGGAAGGGGGGAGATAAAGCCCCAAGTAAACAAGATAGAAGCCATCCAAAACTGGCCACGCCCACTTACCAAGAAACAAGTGAGAGCGTTTCTGGGAATCGTGGGGTATTATCGGCGGTTTATCCCCAAGTTTGCCGAGATGGCAGCACAGTGTTTACATCATTCCTTATTAATCCATTCTTGACTTTGGCTCAAAAAACTTCACTGGTGTTTTTCAAAAATATGCTGTGTGAAACCAACCTTCAGAGGTTGCAGAGTGCTAGAAAAACATTGGTGCTTTGTTTCAGAAACAATACTAAACCTCTCCATGGGTTATATTTTGTATTGCAGTGCAGTGCCACTGAAGTAAATGGAGCTGAGCAGGGATACCGCACATAACTTACACACAGGTGAGTTGTGTGCGGTATCCACGGTATGTACAGCTCCGTTTTAAAAAAAAATGCAACCATGTTTCTGTAACTCTGTACAGCTTCATAAATACAAACTCTAGTCAAGCCATGAAAAATACCTAATATAGGGTAAAAATTTGTGGGACAACCTGAGGTTTCCACCGTGTAAAAGAAACATGTAAATAATTTAAAGGAATATTGTTTTTAATGCAACGCAGATTTGGAATCCATGTCCATAAAAATATACGCCATAGTCCATTTGGCTTGAACACACCAAAAAACGCTGTGCAAAGTGTGGCCACATACATTATGCTATGGATCCATCCAACCATCTAGCACAGTGTTTCTCAACTCCAGTCCTCAAGACCCACTAACAGGGGGGTAGCTTTAGGGGGTGCAGAGGCCCTGGAGTTTGAGGTGGCCCGATAGCATAGGAAGATACCAGTATTATAAATGGCACATGGTAGGTGGGGGCCCTGTTACTGATTTTGCACTGGGACCCTGGAGCTTTAAGTTACGCCTCTGTGTCTCACTCACCCATGTGGAAGGCATTCTCTACTGATTTAGGTATGAATCCATCCTTGCATATAATATATAACCATATACATCTTTGCTGGGGCAGGTAGGATCCTTCACCAAGACAATGTGACATGTTACATGGCTAGAAATGTCTAACATTAGCTGGAAGAGCCTGACCAAGACTTCTAAGTACCACCCTATCCCTTCCAATTTCTAAGACTTGAAGCCAAATCAAGATATGTAGGAGCACCTCCACTCTATAGATTCATCAAACACATTCCAGCAGCTGTGAGATGCTTTCTAGGTACCTGTGACAACCTTTCTGAGTCATTCCCTGCCCATCTAGCTGCTGTCCCTACTACACACGGGGGTTACTGGATGTTAGCTGCTGGTCATAATAATATGACCAAGTGACAAAGCATTCCCTGTTGCTCATTGAAAAAACATATACCGTGCTTCATATTCTTATTTTCACATCACACAATCAAAAACATTATTAAAACACAAAGGAGATAAAAATGTTCAAATTAGACCAAAGCTTCCACCTATAGCACCGAGCAGCTTCAGTCAAACCCCCCTCTGTCTTAACAAAAGAAGAATTACATCAGCTCAAGTTAGGAGAATTTCCCTTATTTCTTGAAAGAAGGTTATTATTGCTGAGAGTTATTTTTTCTGAATAGCAATTAGTGAATGTGTAATAGGAATAGTGATGACTAAGAGCCATACACTGCCAGTACAATGGGCAGCTGGTGCTTCCTCTCCCCCTCTTTACCTCCCTCCCATGTGCTCAGTACTCAAAGACAAAGACTGAAGCAGCGATCCGCAGCTTTCTCAACCCTCTCACTGTATTATTACAAGTAAAGTGCTGCAAAATGCCTGAAATGTTGATGGAAGTAGAGGAGGTAAGATCTGGGAATCAGTTATTGGGATGATTTCTGCTTACAGTGTATAAAAGTGTGAATGGCTGCTTAGTGTTCCCATCCTGGCATATATCCAAGTAGTTTAACCCATACATCGATATGGTAATGTTCTCTGATAATTGCTTGATGACCACGTGAAGCTGTGATGGAAAAAATAATTTCAGCCACTGGATATTGTACGTTTACCGCGGCTGGATTCAGTTCCAAGGATATTTCAGACAATGCAGTAGGTCTGCTGAATTTATGGCCCTTTAGCAGAGTCTCTAGAAATACTGTCTGTACCTGGAATGCCATAGGAAGGTACTTTTTATACCTCATGCAATGCTCTATTATAGTCTTAGAGTATGTTCACATGGCGTGTGAAGTCAGTGTGAACATACGTTTTAGATGCATGTTTAAACAGATCCAAACACGCATCTAATAATGCGCAATGTGATTTACATTGCTTTTATTTTGAAACACACATCGGTGTTCACACAAGAGATCGCCGATGCGTGTCTCATTGCAACATTCAGATCCGTTCCAAGAACTGACATGTCAATTCTTGATCCGAAAGGCGCAGCGGGAGCCCTATAATAAACTATAGGGTGAGATCCTGCTCTATCCAACATGCATCCAAACACGCAGCTGCATGTTGGATCCATTTAGGATCCAATTGCCGATGCGATTTTCGGATCCAAAACAGATCCAAAAACCCCTTAGACCACAGGTGTCAAACTGCTGGCCCTCCAGCTGTTGGGAAACAACTCCCATCATGCATTTGTATAATCTATAACAGTGGGCATGATGGGAGTTGGAGTTTCCCAACAGCTGGAGGGCCGGCAGTTTGACACCCCTTCCTTAGACGTTCTGTGATTGAGAACAAACTCTCACCTCCTAGTTCTTTTTTTTATTTAGCTTTACTTTACAAGTAAAATTATCACTTACTGAAATCTATTAAAGGAGTCCTGTACATTCATCAAATGGTGTCTGAGAGGCTGAGAGAGTTGGTTACTACTGTAATACACATCTGGGTCCAACCTGGTTTTCGAGGTTGCCATGCAGGCACACTTTCTGGATGTCCCTGTTCTATTACATAAAGCAGTATGTGGACACGAGAACACTTTCTGGATGTCCCTGTTCTATTACATAAAGAAGTATGTGGACACGAGAACACTTTCTGGATGTCCCTGTTCTATTACATAAAGCAGTATGTGGACACGAGAACACTTTCTGAATGTCCCTGTTCTATTATATAGAGTGGTATATGGACACGAGAACACTTTCTGGACAAGATATAAAGACTAACTTTTACATAACCCCCTATTTAAAAAGATGCAACATGAACAGAAGCCTTTTAGAATTTGTTGTGTTTCAGTTCTAGCCCTAATAAGGTAGAAAACATTTAGGGCCTTATGTATAAAAACTGTCTAGGTCTAAGACTTTCTTTCTTACCCATAGAGTCCAATCAGAACTCTCCTTTCATTTTTTCAGAGCACTACATGAAATGAAAGGGGCGCTCTGGTTGCTATAGGCAACAAAGAAAGTCACACCAAGACCGTTTTCTATTATGTGGCCCTTAATGTTATTACTTTTTGTGTAAAGCACTTCAGAAGCAACACCAGATTAAATATGAATTAAGGCTCCATTCATAGATTTTTTTTAGCCTCTGTCCGTGATATCATAAGGATACCTTGAAAAAGTTATCCTGATAGTCTGTGATGGGCCTGTGAGAAAAATTTACTCAATGAGAATGAAAAGTATTTTCCTCCGGTGGTGATCCGTGAGTACAAATAGACGGCTATGGACAAAAGCGCAGTTGAATTCTACAATAAAATATACAGCCAGCTGGAAAATAGTACGGTGCTCACCTATTTTAGCTGTACTATAATACGGTACAGCACGCTTATACGTATATGGCACCGATCCAGTGGTTGAAATCCGGGGAAAGAAGCAGCTCCGGAGTGATCCCGCCAATGACTCCACGTGGGACGCCGAGGGCAGAGAAACAAATAAAAAACTATGGACGGTGTATGCCGCTCATAGAGTAGGGATCATATTACTAGAGTGCTGGCAAAAAGTGAAAAGCAAGAAGTAGAAATTCTTCTTGTTAAAATTTTATTAGATAAACATTACGCATTTCGCCGGTATAAACACCAGCTTCCTCAGATGTGACAATGTTAACTACAAGACAGATTTATATACCATTCAATTTTAAAACGAGGCTGCATATGTCATGATTAGCATATCAGAATCAGCCGTGTTGAGTCTGCGACTTGGGCTGAATAGAAAAGATACACACAATTGGTAAATTACTGAGAACATTGACACAGTTAAATGTATGCTATAACATCAAATGTGCAAAAACGCTAAATTTTAAAACGTGATTAGCATATCAAAGTTAGCCTAGTTGAGTCTCCAACTTAGGTTGAATGAAAAAAAAAAAAAATTTACACACAGTTGGTAAAGTGCTAAGAGCATTGACACAGTTAAATATACAGTATGCTGTAGCAACAAATGTGCAAAAACGCAAAAAATATAAAACATAACATAATAATGCTAATATACAAATAACTAAATAATTCTAAAAAAAATTCTATAGAAAAAGAATATATATGAATAATAAATGTTGATATAAAATTGCGTAATGAATGGATAATATGAGAGATAAAAAATGAAGAATAAGAACAGGAATAAAAGTTATAGTAAAACTGAAAAAAAAGATAAAAAATGGGAGGAGATGTAAAAATACATGTATATATACAATATTTGTTATAATCACATAAAAAAATTACAAAGATCTTAAGAGCATCATGAAAATATACATTACCAAATTGCCTAAAAATTATTTAATAATAGACTCGTGCATCTCATTGAGTCCGTGGGGTCTAAGAGTATTTAATTTGTACATCCAATATGCCTCACGGTATCCTAATTGTTTTGCACGGTCTGTAAAGGAAGGATGAATATGCTCAATAGGTTGAATGTTAAAACAAGGCTCTTCATCTTTATGAGCTTCAGCTATATGCCGAGGAATGCTATAGACCATCCGTTTGTGTTTTATGTCATACCGGTGGTTTACCAGTCTGCGGGATAGTTTCGTAGTGGTCTTACCCACATATTGCAGACCGCACTGACAGGTGATAAGGTACACAACATAGGTACTAGCACAGGTGAGACGATCTTTGATCTTAAAACTTTCCCCTGTGGAACTAGAAGAAAAGGAATCGCTGTTTCTTATCACAGAGCAGCACTTGCAACAATGGTGGTTGCAAGGTGCCGATCCTAATAGTGTAGATGAAGTTGTTTCTTCAGATATAGGGGGCTCTTTGTGCTGTCTTAATCTAGAAGGTGCCAAGATATTTTTAGGTGTTTTGTTTTTTCTATAAATAAATTGGGGTTTATCCGGAATAATACCTTTTGATACTGGATCTCTAAGTAAAAGGCTCCAATGATTACTGATTATATTTTTCTACATCCTTATACTGAGAATTGTGTGCAGTGGTAAAACAAAGGTTAAAATTAGATTTTGTTTTTTTGTTTCTAGGTTCCAGATATTGCTCCTGAGTGAAAACTTCAGCTTTTTCCATGGTATTTTTTAAAAGATTGGAGGGATAACCTTTCTGTAGAAACTTTTCTGTAAGTATGTCAGCTTGTGTGGAAAAGACTGCAGTATCTGTGCAGTTTTAACGGATGAGTCGATATTGACCATAGGGGATATTAGATATCCACTTACATTGATGGTTAGATCGAATGATAATAGCTATTTGCATCCGTAGGTTTAAAAAAAGTTTTAGACATTAATTTATTGTTTTCCACATATAAGTGCAAATCTAGGAACATCAGTTCACTGCAACTGGAGGTAGCTGTGAATTTTATACCCCAATTATTTCTATTGAGGAGATCAACAAAGTTATTGAAAGAATCGATGGATCCCTCCCAAATAAACAATAAATCATCAATATACCTTTTATAGTATTTGATGTACTTAGTGTATGGACTTATATTGATGAATTTAGATTCGAAAGACCCATGAAAAGATTGGCAAAGGAGGGCGCGACCCTGGTCCCCATGGCCGTCCCTAACTGTTGGTGGTAATGTATATTCTCGTATTGGAAATAATTATTTTTTAAAATAATTTCCAGTCCTTCAATTAAAAACTCCTTAGAACCCGCAGAAAAGATGGGCTCTGTATCTAAAAATTCTCTAGTGGTATTTATACCCAAAGAATGTTCTATATTTGAGTAAAGAGATGTAACATCTAGGCTAGCCAGGATATATTGTTCGTTCCATTCGGTACCTACTAACTCCCTAAGTACCATGTCCGAGTCTTTTAAATAACTTGGTAATTTTACAACAAGTGGCTGCAATTGTGTATCCAGAAAATGGGAGAGATTAGATAGTGTAGAACCTATGCCAGATATTATGGGTCTACCTGGAGGATTATGCAAGTTTTTGTGTACCTTAGGTAGGTGGTAAAAGAAAGGAATGGTAGACTCTTTGTTGGTTAAAAAGATAAATTCTTCCTTTGATATAATACCTGAATCATATTTTTGTTTTATAAATTGAGAGTAAGTAATTTTTAGGTCATCATATACTGTACATTCTACTTTTTTATAATACTTTGTGTCATCGAGGATACGGTGCGCTTCTTTATTGTAATCTTGGTAATTCTGGATGACCACCGCTCCCCCCTTGTCTGCATTTCTTGTCACAATTTCTTTATTTTTTGTCAGCGCTTGTTGTTCTCTTTTAGTAAGATTAGGTGTTTTTGGGAGTTTTTTTGTAATTTTTCTGAGATCATTGGTAACCAAATCAATAAAAAATGGGAATGTAATTACCTTGTGAGAACATGGGATAGAACGTAGATTTATTTTTTACGGGAGAACCAATGCGCCCTAAAGGCAAGGATTCTTGTGGAGTTTCTGTTTTTTTTCGATTTTTATTCTTAAAGAACCTCTTTAAAGTTAATTTTCTAGCAAATCTCTGTAAATCCTGGAACACGACAAAGTCGTCTACCACGTTGTCAGGGCTGAAGCCCAAACCCTTCCTCAAAACTTTTTCTTCCGATTTTGTTAAACGGTAATTTGATAAATAAATATTTTTTCAAGTTTAAAAGTATTTTTGAGCTTTTTATTGGAACTTTTTTCTCTGTTGAGAAGTAATTTTTTGCGTGCTCGTTTTATAAGTTGGTATCTATTTTGATAATTTTTCCTGCTTGGGGCTCCCCTGACTCCCCTATTGGTAGTTTGCGTTTTTTGTCCGGTGTGTATATATGTACCTGTGTGTCTGGTGAGAGCAGTGTTTTTAGTTTTTCTTCTATTGTATTGTAAACATGGATTCTTTGATTTGATCCTAAAAAAGAATCCCCTCCAACTATTTTGGATGTGTTATTGTGATCAGAGATAAGCTCAATGGTGCTGAGATCGCCTTGAGTGAGGTCTATAATGCAAGGTGCAGTGTTGGGTGGACCTAAAGGTTCAACTGTAATGTTGAGTAAACTACGCAAAACAGTGATGGGGGGTATAGTTGAATCAATGGGCGGTGAAATGATAGTTCCACTCGGAGGGATTTGTGAAGACGAATATTGTGCGACTAATAAAGAAGGATCTATTTCTAATGTAGGGGGAAGAGAGTAGATAGACTCATTGAGGGTTTCATGTGATGTAAAGTTTTCTATATTGAGATTTTCTAGCTGTAAGTCATCATCTCCATATTTACTCAATATGACAAGCCATCTCTCCTGAAACTTCATAACTCAGGCAGATGGCACAAATCACACCAGATCCCATGAAAGCCCCAATTTACACATTAATTAGCCGAGCTCAGACCCATTGTAAATGCCCTTCGATAGGAAGCCGCCCCAGCAGGAGATCTGCACAATCAAAAGGATCCACCTTTCCACTAGCACCTGAACACACATGTGCACTCTCCAACCCCAAGAATAAAGACTTGAATGTGACCAACCCAGACTCAGCGGCCTCGATATTTCATGAAGATTTATGAGAGAATCGTGTATACGAGGTATATGGCGGTTTCATATGTTACAATATGAAACTCCCCGTACACATAGCCACCACTCCCATGTTCGCACGAGGCAGGGTGACCGAGAAAGCTGGACTTAGGGAGCCCATAGGATAGGGATGTCTGGTATCAGGGCGTAGCTTAGGCCCAGTCGGTTCTGATGATGCCTCTGGTTCCGTTCTGTGCCAATACCCTGCCGAGGTATGGCCCATTTTGGTTTTTCAGTCATAAATGGCATGGCCAGAGCGGGAGGAGTTTGTAGACCATCCCAGGGGTTTGTGGGGGCGTGTAGGGGGCTGCCACGTGGGCTGTCCCATCACAGATATAAGCAGGAGCCCCAGGTGTGCCCATTGTTGCATTCAGGAGGGGGGTACCTAAAAGCATTTCCAGGAGCATCCACACGCAGAAGCCAGGCCACATAAGCCCCCCCCATGTGTTCCCAGAGCCAAGCCAATCTCAGGTAACTGGACACATCTTACTGCCTTTTGTCTGTAACCATACTCGTATTTGCACCTCTGACTCTTACCTGTATATATTATCATTCTGTACATATTACCTGTCTAGTGTGCCCTCCAAGGCGAATTAAATCTATAAACTTTAATCTGAGTTAATCTGTCTTGATCATCGGCCTCACACGCCTATTATTCGGTCTATAATACATAGCTACCCCAAGGCTGGTTCCTGGCCTTGTTATAAGTCGGTAACGGATCGGTCTTATAACCAAACTATAAACTGGTGGCAGCCTATTGGCCTAGCAGAGCTCCGTTTGAACCAGTGTGGGTAAATGGATCTCTCCTAGCCGGTCAGGGTCATGGGCGAGCAGTGTGTTCTCTTGTCCTCCCTGGGTCTCCCTGTGCCCGTGTGGACAGGGGTTAACGGGAACAGTATCTGGCTGACCTCGTGCACCCCTGGGGGAGTGCGACGTCGCAATACACCCCAAGTCAGGCCGTCGACCCTCGAGTGGGCCGGCGTGGGCTTTTCCTGACAGGGCCATAGGAGTCTATAACATAGGCCCTCATGTATGAAAACTGTGTAGCAGTAAAGGTATGTTCACATGGCGTGTTGAGTCCATGTGAACATACGCTTTTAGATATGTGTTTGGATCCGTCTGTTGGATCCCAAACAGAGCCAGACATGTTTCTAATAAATAGCAGTGTGATTTTACATTACTTTTAACTTGAAACACGCATCAGAATTCACACAAGTGATCGCCAATGCGTGTCTCACTCCGTCTTTCGGATTCGTCTTTTGGATCCGTTCCAAGAACTGACATGTCAATTCTAGGTCCGAAAGACGCAGCTCCTGCTGCATCCAACACGCATCAAAACGCGCAGCTACGTGTTGGATACGTGTTGGATTCGATCGCCGCTGTGTTTTTGGATACGATTTTTTCAGATCCAACACAGATCTGTGAACGGCCCCTCAGACTGTCAAAGGTGCACTTGGCTATTATCCCTAGGATGCTTTTACGCTAAGCAATGTACAGCATTAATTGCTGTGCCTTCCTGCACAAAAAAAGTGGCAAAAAATGCATAAAAAACGCACCGTGTGAAAGAACCCTTAGTCCCTTTGTCTACTTTCTATCTTGGGTTTTTTCCCACACCTGACATCTATTAGCCGTAGGTAATGAATGTCTGATGACTGGGGGTCTCACTGCTAGGAACCAATCTGATTATAACATTGGGGACCTTGAGTCCCCCTTTCTTCTTCATTGTAATCAGGCAGTCAGGAAGTGTTTGATGGAACAGATTTGAGCATATGTGTCACTGCGTCTGTGGCTGACGAAGACTGACAAACAGAGCTAAAAGCTGTACTCAGTTATTTTTCTGAACCCCAGAGAGTTTGAATGGAGCCCAATGTCAATTATGACTCCTTTAACCTGTTAATGACCACCTGCTGTCATATTCAAAAGGCTTTAGCCTGCTCTGTCGGGTGATTGGGACACCTGGTGACCCGACAGAGCCTGGGAAACAGCTGCACAGTCAGCCATGGGGACCCAGAGTAGCCCCAGGGCTGTCTGTGTAAGAAGCATATATGAATGTTCTAATACATTATTAAGTGTAAAAACAATTATCCCTTCATGGGATTTAAAAAAAAAAGTGAAGGAAAAAAAAAAATTAAAAATAAATATTTAATAAAAACTAATTGTGCATACATACACACACACAAAAATAAAATACACATTAGGTATCCATATGACTGTAATAACTTGTTAGATTAATTCTACAAGTTATTTAAGTGTGAAATGTGAAAGGTGTAAAAAAAAAAAAAAAAAAAATGGAACAAAAAATTCTGAAATAAAAAAGTGAACTGAAACTATTCCCCAAAAAAGTAAAACTTGTCCTGAATAAAACAAGGCCTCGTATAACTGCATTATTGAAAAAATAAAAATGTTACGACTGTGGAAACACAGGGAGGCTAAAACTAAAAAGGGCGACGTGTATGAACGGGGCTGCAGAAAAAACATACAAAAAATGGGACATTACTTACTCAATGGTAATGGGGCCCCAATACACAAGCTCACAAGCCTTGTCACGGCTCCTCATGTCTTGTGAGTTCCTTCACTACAATTTACAGAAAAAACCTACGAAAAAAGGGACATTACTTACTCAAAAAACACTCCAGTTCTTAGGGGCTTGTTCACAACACAATGGCCGAATTAAACTGGAGGGGTGCATGAGGGGGGTGGTTGCTGGTACTACAATTGCATATAATAAGGCGATACAAAAGGGTGCCATAAATATAGATACGTGTGGTACACCATGCTGGCTTACAACCTATTAGTGACACCCATACTATTAGACTAGGCGGGCTGCCCAGCATTTTCTAAGTGTCCAGCACAAAACACAGGCACACTCTGCTCCCCAGCACTGTTGGGCAGATAAAAAACGAAATACTGGAAAAATATTAAATATGAGGTATTCATACCTCCCAACATTTAGAGATTGCAAATAGGGACACATTAGCCACGCCCAAACAAATGACATCATATCAGGCCACACCTGACCACACCCAAACAAATGACATCACACCAGGACACACCTATAACCACGCCCCCAAACAAAATCGTGTCACGCCCCCCCAGAAGACCAGCGCCAACACAACAGCAGTGCCACTAGGGTCTGTAAATACGTATTTATATAGAGAAATTTATTGTACAGAAATCCATACAAATAGCTGTAAGACAATGTTCTGTGGATGAAACCGCTATATAATTGTCATACAGTGACCACATAATAACGCTGTACAAGGAACAAATATCCCCGTACTGTTACTAACCACACCAAGATTAATATTATCAATGATCCCACAATACAGAGATCAAATAATTCCACCACACCATGACAACATCACCAGCACATAGTAACTGAATAATACCACAACACCATGACCACATATCACCACCACATAGTAACTGAATAATACCACAACACCATGACCACATATCACCATCACATAGTGACTGAATAATACAGCCATACTGATCCTGAATATAAACCATTACAGTCCTACCAACATTCCTGCCATACATTGACCATATGGGGGTAGATAGCAGTTGTACACAGGCTCTGCAAACTGTATATACCACCATACTGTGACCATATGGGGGTAGATAGCAGTTGTACACAGGCTCTACAGACTGTATAGACCACCATACTGTGACCATATGGGGGTAGATAGCAGTTTTACACAGGCTCTACAGACTTTAGATACCCCCATACATTGACCATATGGGGGTAGAAAGCAGTTGTACACAGGCTCTACAGACATATAAGTGATGACAGTACAATACAATTTAGTGACTCACAGGTGACGTCTTCTCTGTTGGGAGTCGTTCCCTTTCTCCATTCCTTCCAGATCACCATGATGACTTCTTCCGGCCCCGTCCCTGCAGAATTAACCACACAAACATATTAGACTCTGCACTTTTCCATCACCTCCCTACCAATTCCCACCTTTGTACAAACTCCTCATATGGTGATAGGTGGAGTAGGGGAGTATGGGGCAACAGGCAGTAGTCAGGGGGTTATAGAGTATCAGGTGAGGGTTGTATTTTGTCTTGACACTAGGCCGCAGGGGTGAAAGAGGAGGTAAAGGCCACAGCTTACAACACAATCTCCCCCAGAGATTGTTGTCCATTCCCTGCACCCCCAGATGATCAGCCACAGCCGTGACCTTAAGGGGTGCAGGGGATGGAGTATAATACTATTGGATTCATTAGACTACGTCGGAACAGCATAGCATCTGTTTATAAACTAACATGGTCCCGAGGGCCGGTGTCGGGGACTTTATTTAAATAAGCTGCTTTTGTATTTTGTTTCTGTGTTATTTTTTTCCCATTTTTTCCAGTCATAGTAGTGGAGGGGTCTCATGGAGACCTCTTCATTACTATCGCTCGGACTTGGTGTCAGCCTGGGGCAGTTTTTTTTCACCCCAAGGCCCACACTAACCTCGTGTCACTATTAACTCAATACTCAACGCACCAGGGGTAGCGGGAAGAGCTGGGTAAACGTCAGAAGTGGACCCTCTAATGTGAGGGTCCACTATTGTGGCGGCTGCGGGCTGGTACTCTTAGAATAGAAGGGGAAACCTGAAACCCCATGGACCTTCTCATTCTGATATTATCAGGCTGCAGCTGTTGGTTTTTCCTTGGCTGGTTATGAAAAATGGGGGGGACCCCACGTCTTTTTTTTTTTTTTTTTTTAAATCATTCATTTATTGAGAATTCTACAGTGGGCACCTCCTGTAATGATTACAGTGGATGCCCTTGTAGAGATTCTCAATAAATAAACAAATTTTCAGAAAAAAAAATGACATGGGGCCCCCCCCCCAAATTTTCCATAACCAGCCAAGGAAAAATTTGACAGCGGCAGCCTTGATACTATCAAATGGGAAGAACCATTGTTCCCTGGTAACTTCCCATTCTAAAAATACCAGCCTGCAGCTGCTCCAGAAGCAGACCCTCACATTAGAGGGTCCGCTCCTGACGGTTACCGGCTCTTCACAGTACCCCTGGTGCGTTGGGTACTGGGGTACTAGTGACAGGGGTTAGTGTCAGCCTTGTGGTGACAAAAAACACCGCTGGCCGACACCAAGCCCGAACAATAGTAATGGAGAGGCGTCTGTCAGATACCGCCACTACTATCACTGGAAAAAATGGAAAAAAAACACACAGAAGCAGAAAAAAACACTTTATTTAAATAAACACTCCCTGACACCTGCCCTCATTAACCATTTTATTAAAGAAATGGACGCAACGCTGTCCGACGTAGTCCAAAGGGGTAACCTGTAAAAAGAAACAACAATAACCCTACAAATGGGACATCACCCAGCTTTCCAGGATGCTGAATAGCCTATTCAGTGCCCGGGAAAACTGGATGACATCCCCCATAGCAGGCGTCCAGGAAAGCTGGGTGCTTGCTGTGGGGGATGTGTCACCCAGCTTTCCAGGGTGCTGAATAGCCTATACAGTGCCTTTGAAAGTTGGGTGACATCCCCACAGCAGTTGTCCAGGAAAGCTGAGTGGCACCCATCCGCAACAGCAAGCACCTAGCTTTCCTGGACACCTGCTGTGGAGGGTTTTCACCCAGCTTTCCCGCATGCGGAATGAGCTATCCAGCACCCTGGAAAGCCAAGTGGTACCCATCCCCCACAGCAGGCACCTAGCTTTCCTGGATGCCTGCTGTGGAGGGTTTTAACCCAGCTTTCCCGCATGCTGGATAGGTTACTCAGCATCTGGGAAAACTGGGTGACATGGTTCACAGCAGGCGTCCAGGAATGCTAGGTGCCTCCCTGTGGGGGATGGGTACCACTCGGCTTTCCTGGGTGCTGGATAAAACACATTTAGCATGTGGGGAAAGCGGGGTGGGTTTTGGGGGAAGGGAGGGAAAACAGTGTGTGGGGGGGGGTCCGGGAGTAAAGGCGGGGTGTGTGGGGAAGGGAACAGGGTGAGGGGGGGTCAAGTGGAGGGTCAGGTTGGCTCAGGGAGGAAGGGGTTGAGTGAAGGTGTCAGGGAAGGCTGAGTGGGGTGTCAGAGAGACGGGGGTGGCAATTTGGGGGACAGGAAGAGAGAGGGTGGGCTGAGTGGGGTGTCAGGGAGGGAGGGGGGCGATTTAAGGGACAGGGGGTGAAGTGTCAGGGGAGAGGGGGTGCTTAGTGGGATGAGCAGAGGGACCGTTTGGGGTGAGCAGGGGAGAGGAGGCCGTTTTGGGTGTCAGGGAGGGGGGGGGCCGAGTGGGGTGAGCAGGGAAAGGGGGGCCGTTTGGGGTGTCACAGAGGAGGGGCTGAGTGGGGTGGCAAGGGGCCGTTTGGGGTGTCAGGGAGGGGGGGCCGACTGGGGTGAGCCGGGGGGGAAGCGGGCCATTTGGGGTGTCGGGGTTGGCCAGTTGGGGTGTCAGAGAGGGAGGGCTGAGTGGGGTGAGCAGGGGGGAGGGGGGCCATTTTTCGGGGGCTGAGCAGGGGGAGGGGGGCCGTTTTTGGGTGGGCTGCGTGGGGTGAGCAGGGGGCCGTTTTTTGGGGGACTGAGCAGGGGGGGGGGGGTCTTTTTGGGGGGCTGAGTGGGGTGAGCAGGGGGGCGGGGGGCCGTTTTGGGGGGGCTGAGCAGGGGGAGGGGGGTCGTTTAGGGGGGCTGAGTGGGGTGAGCAGGGGGAGGGGGCCGTTTTGGGTGGGCTGAGGGGGGGGGGCTGAGGGGGGCCGTTTTTTTGGGGGGGGCTGAGTGGGGTGAGCAGGGGGGAGGGAGAGACACTTACCTTACACTTGCTGTACACTTGCTGTGTCCTCTTCCTCCTGCTGCTGCTGGCTCCGGCCCCGCTGTCACACTGATCAGTGTATCTGAGGGGGCAGGGCCAGCCCCCTGCAGCCAGTGACGTCAGGGGAGAGCGTCTCTATTACGCTTCCCCTGCGTCCCTGCTCCCTACACCGGCCGCCTGTGAGGGAGAGAAGCTCCCTGATATGCGGCCGGTGATCGCGGACACTGTTTGCGCGTCCCGCAAACGCGTAAACAGTGAACTGCACAGCGGAGTCCCGAGGATTCAGGGCACAAGCCATGGATCCCCGGGACACACCCGAAAAATCGGGATACCTCCTAGCTGTCTTGTAATGGCGGGAGAAGGGTCCCAAAGCGGGAATGTCCCGGCCAAATCGGGATAGTTGGGAGGTATGGGTATTAGTTGGTAATGGGGCCCCAATACACAAGCTCACAAGCCTAGTCACAGCTCCTCATGTCTTGTGAGTCCCTACACTACAAATTACAGAAAAAACATACAAAAAATGGGACATTAATTACTCAAAAACCACTCCAGTTCTTAGGGGCTTGTTCACAGCACAATGGCCGAATTAAACTGGACCCAGAAAGCTAGCAACTCTGGCCTTTATGCTAACTGCTTGAGTGAGATGAAAAAATGCACACCAACTTAACACCTATTCACACCAGCATGCGGAAAATCCACAGTATAATGCATGGGGAGTTTGCACAGATGCAAAGTTACCAATAAAACAACCACTCACACAACCTCAGTGCATGAGGGGGGTGGTTGCTGGTACTACAATTGCATATAATAAGGCGATACATTTTTTCCCAGTTAGCATAAAGGCCAGAGTTTCTAGCTTTCTGGGTCCAGTTTAGTTCGACCATTGTGCTGTGAACAAGCCCCTAAGAACTGGAGTGTTTTTTGAGTAATAAAGTGCCTGAAGTCCTTCTCTGAGTGTAATCCATCATAAGCAACAGCTAACAGAACAACAAAAACATGGGATGATAGGTAAAGTAAATGATGTACATATGGGAATTTGGGGGACACTGTTTGGAGCCTATGTCTGAGGGCAAGTGAGCCTGAAACACATATGCGTATGTCTACATGTTGTTTTGAGCTGCGGTTTTATGAGAAGATAAAGTAAGAAATGTTGCTGGTATTAGAAGCTGGAATCTTTTTCGTTTTGGAGCTATGTTTGACCTATACACTGGTGATAGGGATTAGATAGCAGGTAAATGTCAGCTCTCCTGTATGTATCAATTGTTCAGCCATGTTATATGTGTTTTCAGCCATTTTATTAGGTTGCCTGTCACTAAGGTTTTCACACAGCCCAAAAAGAATAATCTGTTTCTTTGACCAAACTCCCAGTTCCCAGCTCAAGCTCGAGGTTATATACGAAGGAATACATTCGGGATGCCCAGGATGTTGCCGGTTTCCTGTCAACGATACGATATCATTTTTGAAGAGCTGACTGTAATTTTGCCAATGTGATATACTTTAATCTGTATGCTTTGCTTTTTAACCCTTTCCCGACATTGGACGTATGCATACGCTCTAGCGGGAAGTGACTTCCCGCAGATGGACATATGCGTACGTCCTGGCGATCTTGCGGGCGAGCCGCGCACGATCGCAACATGGAACCAGCGGTAAATTACCGCTGGCTTCATGCCGCATCATCCCCGGCCGGTGTGAGCTCCGGCCGCGGGTGATTAACGCTTCATTACCGCAGCCTGTCATGGCTGCGATAATGAAGCCGCAGGCAGGAGGAGTGAGCTCCTGTTGCCTACAATCGGCGCAGCAAGCGGCGGAGATGCCGCTCGCTGGTCTCTTACCGGACTCCCCGGATGCTTTCTGAAAGCATCCGGGTAGTCTGGTGACGTCACCATGCCCACAATGGTGTCAGTAGTTACCATGGCGACCTGTGCACAGCAGTAACGCTGTGCACAGGTCTCCTATTCAAACAGCAATCTAAAGATTGCTTTTCCCCAGTGGGGATTTGATGTTACAAATCCCCACTGGGTAAAAGTAAAAAAATGTGAAAAAGTAAAAAATATAGTAAAAAAAGTAAAACACAAACACAAAAAATAAAATTAAAAACACGTACACCTCCCTTTTCCCCTTTACAAACGCCAATCGCCCCCAAAAAGATAAAAAATAAATAAAGTACCCATATTTGGTATCACTGCGTGCGTAACGACCCACCCTATAAATCTGTCACGTTAATTAAACCGTGTGGTGAACGCCGTAAAAAAGAAAAACAAAAAACAGTCACAGAATTGTGATTTTTGTACATCCTACAGCACATAAAATGGAATTAAAAGCGATCAAAAACTCCAAAGTTGTACCAATTAAAATGACAGTTCATCCCGCAAAAAAAAAGTCCTTACACTTCTCTGTATACGGAAAAATAAAAATGTTATGGCTCTCAGAAGACAGCGATGCATAAATATTATTTAACACAATAAAAAACACTTTTTTTTTAAAGTGCTTCAAAATTTAAAAAAAACTATATAAATAGGGTATTGCCGTAATTGTATCGACCCAGAGAGTAAAGCTAACTGGTCATGGATACTGCACGGTGAGCGCTGTTAAAAATAAAAAACACTAGTAGGATTGCAGTATTTTTTCACCCTGCCTTCCAAAAAAAGGATTTAAAACTGATCAAAAAGTCTTGTTCCCCCAAAAATTATACCAATAAAAATTTCAACTCCTCCCGCAAAAAACAAGCCCCTACACAGCTCCGTACACAGAAAAATAAAAAAGTTATGGCTCTCAGACTATGGCGATGCAAAAACGTGTTTTCCTTTTTGAATAAAACTGTTTTTATTGTGTAAAAGCAGTGAAACATAAAAAAAAATACAAATTGGGTATCACTGTAATCGTATCGACCTGCTGAGTAATACTAGCATGTCAGTTATACTGCACGGTGACCGCTGTAAAAAATAAAAAACACTACCAGGAATGCAGTATTTTGTTCAAAATGCCTCACAAAAACCTTAATAAAAAGTGATCAAAGCGGCATATGCCCCCCATAATGGTACTAATAAAAACTTCAACTCATCCCACAAAAAACAAGCCCATAATCAGCTCCGTATACAGAAAACTGAAAACATTATGGCTAACAGAACAGATCAACATAAAAACGCAATTTTTTATAGACCTATTTCTATTGTGTAAAAGTAATAAAACATAAAAAACTATATAAAATCTATATCATTGTAATTGTACCGACCCCCATAGTAAAGATATCCTGTCATTTATACTGCACGGCGAACGCTGTAAAATTGAAGCCCAAAAAACAATGGCGGAATTGCGTTTTCCCCTCATTTTCATAGCCCAATGCAAAAAAGAAAAACTTTGGAACACCTGTGCACCCAAAATGTACAATACACCCCTAGATGAGATCTATGAGGCGTGCTAAATCCACAATGGGGTGACTTCTGGAAGGTTTCAACTGTTCTGGTACTTTGGGGGCTTTGTAAATGCGACTTGGCCCCACCAAAATCTGCGCTCCAAAAGCCAAATAACACTCCCTTCCTTATATGCCCTGCCATGCGCCCAAACAGCAGTTTACACCCACATGTAGGGTATTGCCGAACTTGGAAGAAATTGCGTAACAAAGTTTTGGGTGCTTTTTTACCAGGATGCCTTGTAAAAATTAAACATTTTCAGCTAAAATTGCAGATTATTGGAAAAATAACTTTTCTTTCATTTTCACAGCTTAACGCTAAAACATTTTGTGACACCCCTGTGGGGTCGATATGCTCACTACTCCCCTGGATATATTCCTTAAGGGGTGTAGTTTCCAATATGGGGTATTTTTAGGGGAGTTTATTAAGTTTTAGCACCTTAGGGTGTCCGCAAACCTGAAATGGCCCCAAAATAAAATCGTAATGAAAATGAGACCCCAGAGTCCAGTAGGTGGTCCTCCTATTCTGGGGCTTGTGGTTGAGCCACATATTGGATATCTTTGAAAACGGCAGAATCTGGGGAATCAATATTAAGGTGCATAACCCTGACCACAGTTACCGTAATCTTGTGAATAATGTATAAAAATTGAAAATATGCAAAAAAAAGTTAAAGTTTGAAATTTCACTTCCATTTTGCTTTAATTTCTGTGAAACACCTAATGGGTTAAAAAACTTCCTAAATGCGGTTTTGAATACTTTAAGGGGTGTAGTTCCTTAGATTAGGTCATTTATGGGGGTATCTAACATACAGGTCAATCAAAGTCACGTTAGAACTGGACTGGTCCCTAAAAAATGTATACTGCAAATTTTCTTGAAAATTTGAAAATTACTACTAAATTTGTAAACCCCCTATTGTCGTAAAAAAAAAGACATTTAAAAAAATGATGCAAAACTACAGCAGACATATGGTAGATGCTAGTTATAAACAATTTTGAGTGGAATAACTATCTGTCTTACATGCAGAAATTTTTGAAGTTTGAAAATTGGTAAATTTTTCAAATTTTTCACGATACTTTGATATTTTTCACAAATAAACAAGCATTTTTGGACCAAAATTTCTTACTATCTTAAAGCACAATTTGTCATGAGAAAACAACCTCTGAATCACATGGATAGGTTAAAGTGTTTAAAAGTTATTCTCACATAAAGTGACACATGACAGATTTCAAAAATGGGGCTCTGTCAGAGAGGCCAAAACTGGCTCCAACGGTAAGGGGTTAATAACCAGTAGTGCTTGATACACTCTCTCTGTCAGTACTCTCTATCCGGATATAGCAAATAACTTTTCAATTTGAAATAGCATAGTATTATTTTAAAGGCAGTTAGAATTTTAACTGGGAAACTCTCCCAAAGTATAAAAATGCATTACTCGCGGCACGAAAGCGCCACAAATAAATAACATGTTATCTCCCCGCACCTACAATATGATTGTATTGTACATCCAGGGAGAGGAGGCGCAATCCATAGTTCTCTATGAGAACTGTGGATTACTGTAATGATTGGGGAGCATTTCGCTCGTATTGGAGCTCAGTACGCCACGAAATACATGGCGAAATGCACCCCAAAATAAGCCGTGTGAACATACCCTTACACTCTGCCTTAAGCTTGGTGTAATCGGTGCAGCAAGATGGCAGCTAGATGGCATGACACCCGTCTGCACCCTGTAGTCATTCCAAGAGGTGTGGGTAATTAGGTCAAGGAGGGGTCTTACCGAGATGAGAGGTGGTTTAGGAGAATAAGATTGGAAATGTGAGTTTTAAGGTGCTTTACTCAGTAAATGAAGAGTTCACGTAAGGGTCCATCCACACGATAAGCAATTGTCGGTGGATTCGGGTTTTAAAAAACGTAAATATCCAAGTATAAACCATCCCCAAAGACACAACTTAAATTTTCTTGAGGTCGAATTTAAAAAAACTTCTAATGTTTGTCATAGAAATGTGTATTATGTATATAGTGTAATTGGAAAGTGTGATATATAAAGTATATTCCAGTGACTATGGATTGCTTATGTACACAACCCTCACCACAGATCGATTATGTGTATTCCCTATCTACAAGCTGGTTTATCCAAGCATAATTAACTCCCATTCACAAACCATTAACTTGTCTATTGGAGGTGACCGGTTATCTCCAATTTTTTTTCTTGTTGGGGTTTATCTTCTTGTGATTTATGCTCAATTTACCACCTGAGCGGAAGGTGAGTGCAAATAAATTTGATTGGAAATAAATTAACCCCTTCACGTTGGCCCGCACATCACAAGTGTGTACCTGACAATGTATGATAATCCGCTGTAATTCAGGTAAAAAAAATGCATCCCAAACATTTCTATGTCGGATCAGTGTCAAAACCCCACACACAAATAAATAGGACTTGTTTTCTGAAATCTGGCGGAAAAAAATTATCTAAAATCCACAGTAGAAACTGTGTCAAAATACTCGTCGGACAACGTGGTTGTAGGATTCAGAAACCGACGAGTATTTTGACATATGTAGTATGGGTGTACCCTAAAAGAAGTGAGAACCCATAGGTAACTGCAAGAATCCTACAGAAGACTGTACAAACTGCACTATCCACTATCAGCAAAACACCAAACAAGAATATTATTCATGGAAGGTAGCCATTGATATCTAACAAAAGAGTATCTGAGGCCAACTGAATGTTCCACAATATTTCGAGAATAATGTTCAATGAACAGATGAGATAAAAGTGGAACTTTTTGATACAAATGCATAATGCAATGTTTGGAGAACAAAAGAAAATTGCACACCAACACCAAAACCTCATCCCAGCTTTTAAATTATGGTGAATGTTTTAAATTTCCAAAATTTTAAAATATTTTTTTATGGAAATTTTAAGGACAGCAGTATAGGACTTAAAGGGGTTTTACCATGGAGGCATTTAATGCCTGGTCTGTCCTGCTTCAGCTTTATGTGCTAAAAAGGGGGGTGTTTTATGATTTTTTTTCAACTGATTTTAATGATCTAGCAGGCTTGACATCAATGTTTTTCCTCACAGTGGCCACTCAGTCAAAAAAAAGGGTCTGTTTATGTAAAAAGCGCTAAGTAGCTAAAAATTTTGCTGATTTTAATAAATTCTGCCTTTCGGAAGGGGGCCCCGTAGTTTAAAGACCCTGCTTTTCCCAAAAAAATTTTTAAATTTTTTTTCTCTATGAACATACCAGATTGAGGTTTCTTTTTATTTATTTGAAAGTTTGTAATTACAAAAGTACAAAAGGACATGAGTAGAATGAAAAGAAACCTAGGGTTAAACACTCGCTCAGCAGTGATTTGAGTTTGTGTTTAACTGGGAGGGAAGAGACTAAAGTAGCTGCCTGAGAGGAGTGGGGGATGTTGAGCATTTTTTGGGCCCGGGAAATGAGAAGCCTCGAAAAGGGCTGTACCCCGGATTGACCCGGGAAACACTATGGTTTCCTAAAAGTAAAACCCTAAAAAAAAAATTCCCTACCAATTTTTAAAAATGAATGGGTTGTTGACAATTACTTTGGCTTTTCCGACATCGGGCGATAGTCTTAGTCGGCCACCATAAATAAGGTTTTTCGATAGGAGCAGCCCGATTAGGAGCGATGACTTTCTATGGGGGAGCAAAAAAACACCTTCTTTCTTACCCCCCAAACAGGGCGGGAAAGTTTTGAATTTTAACATCCACAACAGAAAAAAAGTATCCCGTGTTTAAAACTTAGGAAACCCAAAACTTGGGTTTATAAAACCCACAGAAAAAAAAACCACACCATTCCCCTTTTCCCGTTTGTCCCACAGCATCCCCCTTAAACCTGCAAAAAAAAACCCACAAAAAAAAAAGTGCCGAAGGCAATAGATTTGAACCATCATCTTATTTTGAACTGGACTTTTGAAAAATCCTTCCGGAAACGCAGCATGGGGCCCCAAACCCCGCATGACCCCCAGTTTTAAAAAAGTCCCGGAAAAAGGGAGTCTTTCAACCCCCATTTTAGTTTCACGGGAAATTACTAACCTTTCCGGGGCCCCACAGAAATGACCCCCAAACCTGCATGCCCCCCACATTTAAAAAGGCCGAAAAAGGATCTTTAAACCCACCATTTTAGTTTAAAACTGGGAAATGACTATCCCTTTTCCTGGGCACAGCATGACCAAACCCACATAACCCCACTTTTTTTAAAAAGGCCGGAAAAAGGAGTCTTTTCAACCCCCAAATTTTAGTTTCTTTTAACTTTGGGACAAAACCCTGTCCCCGGGGCCCACAGCATGGCCACAACCCTGCATAACCCCGTTTTAAAAAATTTCCCGGGAAAAAAGGAGTTTTTAAACCCACCATTTTAGTTTCATGGAAAATTGACTATACCTGCCCCGGGCCCGCATGACCCCCCAAACCCCTGTCGACCCCCACTTTTAAAAAGTCCCGGGAAAAAAGGAGCCCTTTAAACCCGGACCTTTTTATTTCACGGGAAAATTTTGATATACCTGTCCTGGGCCACACATGACCCAGGGCCCGGGGTTACAGGGGGTGCTTTAGACCCGGGCTGGCCTCCGTATTTTTAACAGGGCGGTTTTAAAATCCCTGATAAACCCCAGCAACGAAAACTGTTGTCTGAAGCATGGTTTGGAAAGGCGGAAAGGGGTGGGGAGCCCCCACCCTTTCCCTCAGACACGGGCCAAATCCCGGGTAGCGCTTCCCCTCCGTATAGTGGGGCCCAAATTGGGGCTTCATTTGGGAAATACTGGCATTTTTTTTCTCATTTTCCCTAAACCCGTTTTGGGGGAAAAAGGGAAAACTCTTACTTTGTTCTTGCCCTGTGCCCCAAAACCCCATGTCCTTGAAAACCTACATCTGGTAAGTTTTCCCCTTACCCCCCTTTTTTTAAATTCAAAAGGAATTTTTTTAACAGCTTTTTTTGTACATGAAATTTTTTTAGTATTTTAATTCTAGAAAACACTTTTTTAAAAAAAGGGTGGAATAAACCCCCATGTTTTTGTTTTTCTTTTTTTTAAAATTGTATTAAAAGGGTTGCCCTCAAAAAAAGGGGATTGATAGCTATTTTTAAAAGATCTTGCAAAAAAAAAAATTCCTTTTGCAATATTTGCCCTTTAACTTTTCCCAACCTATTCCTTTTTCTGACGCACCTTCACCTTGAGCCATCTTGTTTTTGGAAAACAAATTTCTGTTAGAAACAACATTTTTTAAAATTAGGACCTGTAGTATAGCTGCATGTCACAGAAAAATGCCCCCAAAAAATTCCAAAGCATGCCCCTTGACCCACTTTGGACAATTGAAAAGAACAAATTTCTGTTAGAAACAATTTTTTTTTTAAAATAGGACCTTTTAGTATAGCTGATGCCACAGCAAAAGCCCCCCAAAAATTCAAAACGGGACCCATTGAGCACTTTTGCCAATTGTGAAAACAAATGTCTTTTTAAAAAAACCCCATTTTTTAAAATTTGGACCTTTAGAAATTGCTCCTTTTCAAACCAGCATGCCCAAAAAAAAAAAAATAAAAAAATTTACTTCTCACCACTTTTAAAAAAATTTGGTAAAGGGGGAAATGCCATTTTAAAGCCCATTTCTGTTCCAAAGGCCCATGATTTTTGCTGAAACTCACAGCAACATGCCCCCCAAAAATTAAAAAAATTGACTTCTCTCCACTGTTAAAAAAGGGTTTGAAGGAGAAATCCCAACTTAAAAGCCACATTTTTTTTCCCCCAAAAGGACCTTGATTATTGCTGTATTTCACACAACATGCCCCCAAAAAATTATAAAAAAGTTTTCTCACCCCACTTTTAAAAAAATTTTGTGAGGCAACTTTTCCCCCCAAAAAAACCATTGCCCAATGTGAAAAATTCTAAAGATAAAGGTGAGTAAAGGGAAACTGGTTTTGTTTTAAAAAACCCTTGGTTCTTTTAGTCTCCTCACGGGAAAAACCCCGGGCAAAAGAAACTTTTTGGGAAAATTTTAAAAGAATAAAAATTCCCAAGAAAGGGAAATGATCTTTTTAAAAAATTTAATTTTTTCCCCAAGAGGCCATTTTTTTTGGGAGAGGAATTTTGAATAGACCTCAACAAATCCGGGGGCCCTGGGAAATGGGGGCCACAACATCATAGAAAATCCTTTGCCTGTTTCTTTGATGAAAGTCAAAACGTTTCCCTTTTTTATCTGTGGAAAGCCGGTGCTTTTTGTCTGTAATGACTCCCCCGGTTTTGGGGCTGAAGGTCCCTCCCCAGATTGACGTTTGGCTGCGGGGCAGGCAACCCCTTTAATGGCGTGGCGGGGCCAGTCAGGCCTTTCGTCCCTTTTTTGGAAATACCCAGAAGTCTTTTGGGCCCGGGAAAACACATACAAAAACATGGGTTTTTGAGACGAAGATTATTTTGCCCCCATGTTCTTAAGGGGGTCTCTGGGTTTGTATCTGTGGCCTCATTGCATGCTTTTGGTAAAGGTGGAAAAATAAAGTTGCCAGAGGCCCCCCAAATTAGGGTTTCTGCCACCTTGCCGGGCTGTTTCCCGTTCGCCCACTACGGAAATTTGGGCCTCTACGGGCTGCACGCCCGGGCGTTGTTCCACCGTGACTTTTAAAAGAACGTAAAGAGACGAAAAAAGATTTTTCTCCATTATCAATCGAAGGTCTCCTTTTCCCTGCTTTTTACTCCCCCTATTTGGGTGGGGGGAAGGGAAATTTCCCGAGTTTTGTTTTGTCCCGGGGACCCAGGAGGGTGGCCACCCAGTAATTGTTGTTCATTTTGGGGCCCTTAATGCGAGGATCATGTTGGGGGAAAGGGGGAGACCCAAAGCACCCCATTAGAGAGGGGAACCCTTTTGATTTTTCCCAAAGCCTCTGGGTTGGGGGGAAAAAAAGCAAACTATTTTCCCCTCATCTGCCTAAAATTTCAAAACCAAACCCCTTTTTCCCAAAGGGCAGGGACGTCGGTGTTGGGTTTTTTCCCCCCCTCCTCCTTCCTCCGCTTCCTCCGGCACAGCTTCAAACAGCCCTGATTTTCCCCCAGATGAGCCCTGGAGTTTAGGGGGCCGCCTTGCATAGCTTTTGGAAACCCTAAACCACTCCCAAATAAAAGACCGAAAAAATTGAGAAAAACTTTGGGGCCCTTTTGGGGTTTTTGACAGAGAAAAAGGGCTCCTTTCCCTGCATCTGTGTCCGTCTCCTCCCCCCCGTCCTGGCGGGACCTATTTTTCAGTTGCCCCAACGATCGTTCCAGAACAAATATAAAACCCAAAAGGGGTTTCATGCGACAAGGGAAATCGCCCCCGCACTGACCATTTTGGTTTCCTTCAAAACGGGCAAGGAGGGTTGGCAAAACTCTTTCACCGCCCCCCCCTCGGTGGCCCCAACACCCCGAGGTCCCGCCCCGCTGCTTGCCCGGCCATGTGCCCACTTCGTACTGCTTTAATTGGCATTGGGGCTGCTCCCCACAATCGTGGAGCATGTGGAGGGGTGGAATTCCAGCGTGTTCCCAACGTCAAACAATGAGACGGTTGACGGGGGGGGCGAATTTACGCTGAAACCCCAACCCAGGGGGGGACAAAGGGCGGGGTTGGCAACGGCGGAAGTGCAAATTTCAGACCCGAGCCTTCTTCAGCAGGAAACCAGCCCCGGGGTGCTCTTTAAAAAATTTCGGGAGGGACAATTTTTCTGCATTTTGGCCAGGCAAGGGATTTTGCCCACCCTACCAAATCTTAAGGGGGGCCAGCAGATTTCGCCTTTTATCCCCACACCACCTTGCCGGGCAAAGGTTTTTTGGGCACCCACCATTTCTCGGATTTTTTTCGGAAAAGCCGTCACCAATTTTCCTGACCGTTTTTTGCGGTCCCCAAGGCTTTTAATTTTCCCAAAATGGCCGGGGTTTTTTGGGGGTAAACTGATGCCACCAAGGGCCCTTGGGGGGAAAAGAGCCCTGCCCCAAAAAAAAATCCGGGTTTTTTGAAGAGCTGCGCCGAGCCTGAGAGCCCCGTAAACCCCCAGAGACCACCCAAACCCAGCTCACCCATTTGAGCTGTCACAGGTTTATAGGGGCCCTTGGCCGGGGGCTTACTAGTCCATGTGTCGGTGGGGAGAGGGAATTTTTTCCGGACAAAAGATGCGAAACATGTTTGAAATTTTGGGATGACAGGGGCTGGCCAGGGCGGGGGAGGGGCTTTTCTTTAAAACAAAGCCTGCTGGGCAATTTGGTTTTGGGGGGAGGGAGGGCCTGGACGGGGCGGAACCCATCTGTGTCCACCAGAAAAAAAGGGGAAAACTTTTCCCAAAGGCCCAAAAAGCCTGGAAATCCCGGGAACATTCAGGTTTTTGGGCTTTGGGAAATGGTTTGGGTTAAAGTGTTTCTTCGGGCTCCCAAACCGGGGAAGAAAGAAGGTTGGCTGCTGGGACGGGCCCGGGGTTTTACGGCTTTGCAGGTCGTCAAACTGGGGGAAAGGGGAAAAAGGGGTGGTTTGGGTCTCGGTGGTCGGGTTGGTACTCGGGCGAGGGTTTGGGGCTGAAGGGGGGCTGACCCCCGGGATAAAGCCTCTAAAGGGGACATGGGAAAGTGGGAACGCTTGGGGGGGCGGGGGGAGGAGGAGGGGGGAGACAGGGGGGTGGGGGACAGTGGTTGGACCCCCGGCGTCGGTCGGGCCCTTTTTTTTGGCCAAGTGTTCCCCCCCATTTCCCAAAAAATGGGATTCCCCTTCATTGATTTTTGACATGTTGGGGGTGGTTAAATCACTTAAGGGTTTTTGCCTTATTAAAGTGTTTTCGGGAAAGGGGGAAAATTGGGCATGCTGGGTTTTTTAGAGGCTTGTCAAAGAAGGCCCAGGGTTGAGGGTCCCTTTAGCTTTTTGACGGGGATAACAGGACGGGGGGTTTTCGCTGACCGGGACTGGCGGGAAACAAATTTTTAGGGGCTTCTTCGGGCCCCCCCTCCCCTTTTTTTGGCGGGGCCCTTTTTGACCCCTTCCCCCCGTCTTCCTCCTCGTCCACTGATGAAGCGCTCGAAGCAAATTCTGCGGAAAAGACCAGGAAAAGGAAAACCCCAAAGTTTGTCTCTTCCCCAACACGGGACTTGGTGTCCTACTTTCTGCATCCAGAAAATCGGGCTACAAACCCAAAAGGGGGATGCAAGGCGTTGCCGACCGCCCGGGATTTTTGCCCATTTGACGGCTTCCTTCACCTCCTCTGATGGCATCAGTAACTGGGCGTTTAGAGCAGAAATTAAAAACAACCTCTTGAACTTTTTAAAATGCCCCTTTTTACCCCCAAAAGCATTTTTTCATCAAAAAGGTTTTTCGAAAATGGATTTTTCCACAGTGGTGGGAAAACGAGTTACCTTTTGGGTGCTTCTTTTTTGGGGCGGATTTCTGATGAGGGTGATACGACATTTTTGGGGGTGCTTTGGGGGGCGAGGGGGAAAATGCTTGTTTCAGGTTGAAATTTAAACCCCTTAAGGGCAAATTGGCCCACGATGTTCTTATTAATTCACAGGGCCCTGACCCAGCGATGCAGGGCCCGACGGGCCCCGCAACTGACGATCCCTGGCATTCGTGTTGTGCCGCACCCAGAAGGTGCAAACCTTTTCTCCGTACCCCTCCCCTCCCTGGGGGAAACCCCCCTTTTTCTCGCTTACCACCTGCATTTCGCCCCATGTTCAGAAATATAAAAATTTGAGAAGGGATGGAATATTTTGGGAAAGTCCTTTTTTAAAAGACGGCAAATCAAGTATTCTCCCAAAACCCCTAATAAAACAAAATTGGGTGGATTCAAATTTTTAAAAACAAGGTGTCTATCCCAAAAAATCTGGGCTGGGGAAAAAATAAAAAAACACGTATCTGTTTGTTTTCGATAATACACGGTATTTTTTGCACCTTTCAATTTAACCCTTTTTTTACTATAAATTGCTGTTTTTTTTAAATTTACGGGGTTTTTTCTTTAATGAAAAAAAAAGCTGGGTTTCGCAAAAAAACAAAAAAAACGTATCTGTTTATGTTTTTTGTATAATTTCACGGTTTTTTTTTGCAACCCTTTTATTTTACCCGTGGGGACTATAAATTTTTTTTTTTAAGATTTTAGTGGATGCTGCTCAATGAAAAAAAAGCTGGGGGGCGCAAAAGTCAAAAAAACTTTTTCTGTTATGTTTTCGTATAATTTCACGGTATTTTTTGCCCTTTTAATTTTACCTTTGGGAAATTGAATTGGTGTTTTAAAAATTTTTCGTGGATGCTGGCCCCTCAAAACAAAGCTTGGGGGGAAAAAATCAAAAAACAATTTTCTGTTATGTTTTTTCGTAAAAACGGTAATTTTTTTCCCTTTCAATTCACCTGTGGGACTATAAAAATTGCTGTTTTTAAAATTTTTTGTGGAAACTGCGTCAATGAACAAAGCTGGGTTTTCCCAAAAATCAAAAAACACGTATTCCCGTTTTGTTTTTTTTTAATACAAAGGGAAATTTTTTTCCCTTTTAATTCCCTGTGGTTTCTAAGAAATTTCTGTTTTAAAATTTACGTGGATGCTTGGGGTCAAATTTAAACAAAGCTTTGGGGGCGCAAAAGTCCAAAAAAAACGGGATCTGTTATTTTTTGAAAAAACACGGTATTTTTTTCACCTTTCAATTCACCCGTGGTGAATAAAATTGCTGTTTTTAAAAATTTAGTGGAAAAATGGCAATGAAACAAAGTGGGGGGCCAAAAATTTAAAAAACACGTTTCTGTTATTTTTCCCAAAAATACCAAAGGTAATTTTTTCACCTTTCAAATTACCCGTGGGGATAAAAGAATTGTGTTTTAAAAATTTACGTGGATGCTTTCGGCAATGAACAAAGCGGGTGCGCCCAAAATAAAAAACACGTAATCTGTTATGTTTTGAGAAAGACCCATTTTTGGCAAAAAAACAACCTGTGCTGACTACAAGATTGTGGATTGGGAATTTAACTGCAAGGTGGGTTATAACACAGGTTTTGGGAATTTGGGAAAATTAAAATGAAAACTATCTAAAAAGTTTTATGATAAAAAAAAGTGGGTTTTTTCAAACCAAAAAAAAGAGGGCCTGCAGTTTCTAGAAAGGGTTGTATACAATATAAGTTCAGGCTGCCCAAATTTTCCAGGAAAAATATTTTTAATTGCAAAAATGTTAATAATTTAAAAATTTTTGCGTGCAATGTCTACACTAAATCCCTTGGGGAAAATTTTTTCCCTTGTTTTTTTATAGATTTGAGCTTGTCTGTGTTTTGCCCCCGGGCCCCCCCCCCCCCCGTTTCCCCCCCCGACTTTTCGCGGTAATGCTGCTTTAAAAATTCTCTAAATAACTACTTAAAAATTTTTAAATCTCTAATTTTAACTAAATTGGGAAGGGTCACAGCTAAAGAAAAGGGGGTTTTACTGTGCAGAAAAAGACTAATTTTTTCTGAGGCCCGTTTTGGGGGCCCCAAAGGGGGGGAAAAAAAAAAGAAGGGTCCTATCCCCTATGAAAGCCCGAGAGACATTGAGGCCCGAACAGGAAGGGGGTTCTAGGGAAAAAGAGGTCATGTGATTTTTTCCTGCCAAAGCACCATACACATCCCCGTCATGAGTCGCCCACACAACCCCACCCCGCTCTATTCGAATTGATTTTGCCCCCGCCCAAAATTACAGGGAAAAGGGCCCAAAAATTTTCGCGATTTAATAGATGAGGCCCAGATTTTTAAAAATTTAAATTTTCGATGAATTTAAAATTTTCGATCCCCAAAATTTAAAAAAAAAAAATTTTTTTTTTTTTTAAAAAAAGAAAAAAAAAAAAAATTTTTAACTTTGTCGATAAAAATCGCTCAACACTAATAATGAAGGGTGGAAATGTTTATTATTTATTTTGCAAGTTTCCCACATCAATTTACTTTGTAGCAAAACCCATTTAACTCCTTCACGACATTGGACGTAATCTTATGTCCAAGTCATTTAGGGGTTAATGCAAACGAAGGTAAACTTTCCCTCCCGGTGGGCGTGCGAACTCTAAAAAAAAGGGTTTTCCCATCCCCTGCCCGGGATTAAAAATTTTCAGCATTGGGCCCGGGCCGGGGGGGTGTGGGTATTTTTGGCGATTTAAACCCCCAAACTTTTTAATCTATCGCGATTGCAGCAGCTAAGGGAAAGACAGGGGGTGCTCCCCCTGGGTTTTCATCCACAGCCCGCTGCGCTTCTTATCTGGGCCAAGGGGGGGGGGGGGGCCCCCCCCCTTTTTGGGGGAAATTCCGAGCTACCCGGATGTCACAATGACGAATTGGGATTTTAAATTTAAACCCGCAAAACACAAAATGGAAAAAAAAAGCGATCCAAAAAAATCATATTAATGTCAAAAATGGTATCGTTTTAAAATCATTTTTATCCCCCAAAAAAAAGCCCTTAACCCCAGTGTTATCGAAAAAAATAAAAAATTAAAAGATTTCAGGGAAAATAGTTTAGGGTAAAAAATTGCTTTACACAATAAAAAAAACTTTTTTTTTTGCGCTTCAACTAAAAAAACACTAATAAAATGGGTTTTTTTTAATCGTAAAGACCCCCAAAATAAAAAAAGATTGTTTTTTTGTATGTATACTGCACGGTGAGCGCTGTTAAAAAATAAAAAAAAACTACTAATTTTTTCTTCACCCTTGGGAAACCAAAAAAAGGATTTTAAAAAACAATCCCAAAAAGCCCAAAAAAAGTCAACATGTACCACAAAAAAAATCCCCTAAAACAGCTCCCCTGGGACAAAAAAAAATAAAAAGTTAAAGGTTTTAGGGCTATGGGGGGTGCAAAAAAGTGTTTTCCTTTTTTATTTTTAAAAAGTTTTTAAATTTTGTTTTAAAAATAGTAAAAACCAAAAAAATACAAAATTTGGGGGTTGCCTTTTTCAATTGATTTGCTGAGTAACGTAGCATGTAATTTATACCCGGGTGACCGTTGAAAAAAATAAAATTAAAAAACACTACAGGATTGCTGTTTTTGTTCAAAACCCCTCAAAAAAACCCTTTAAATTTAAAAAGGATAAAAGCGTCATAAAACCAATAAAAATCCCAATAACCCTTAAACCCGCTCTATATAAAAAAAAAATAAAAAAGTTATGGCATGAGACTATGAAGATTTAAAAACCCCCATTTTTTAAACTTTTTCTTTGTGTAAAAGTAAAAAAATATAAAAAACTATTTTTAAAATTTATAAATTGTAAATTTTGGACCCCCGCATCGTAAAGTTATCCGTCTTTATCCCCCCGGGGGAAACGCTGTGTCCAAGAAACAATGGCGGATCTGCTTTTTTTTCCATCATTTCGGGCCAGTGCAAAATTTACTAGGCCCAAAAAGCACAATACCCCCTAGAAGAAATCCATGAGGGTTGCTGAATCCAAAATGGGGTGACTTCTGGGTTTTAATTTTTGGTATTTGGGGTTTTACAAATGTAATGGCACCCCCAAAAATACGCCTTTCCCAAAAAACCAAAAAAAGGGCTCCTCCCTTGTACACCCTTCCATCCCCCCAAAAAAGCTTTTAAAAAGACAATAGGGGTATTACTAAACTTGGAAGAAATTGCGTAAGAAATTTTGGGATAAATTTTTTTCGAAAATTCCTTGTAAAAATAAAGCTTTTCAGCTAAAAAGCGATTGTTAAAAAAAAAATGTTTTATCATTTTCACAGCCTAATGCTAAAAAAATTGTGAAAGATCTGTGGGGTCGATATACTCACAACACCCCAAATATATTCCTTTAAAGGGAGTATTTTGCAATATGGTGTCTTTTTAGGGGTGTTAAGTTTTAGCACCTTAGGGTGTCCGCAAACTTGAAATAAAATAAATAAAATCGTACTGAAAATGAGACCCCAGAGTCCAGTAGGTGCTTCTCCTTTTCTGAGGCTTGTGATTGAGCCAAATAGTGCACTTGGGCCACATATGGTATATCTCTAAAAAACGCAGAATTGGGGGGATTGATATTAGGTTGCATTTCCTTGCTCATACCTACCATGTTCCAGTGAAATTTTGAAATGTCACCTCCACTTTGTTTTAAATTTTGTAAAAACACCTAGGGTTAAAAAAATTCAAAAGTGCTGTTTTAAATAGTTTAAGGGGTTTTTTTGTTTGGGGAGTATTTATTTGGTTTCTAAATAAGGCCCCTCAAAACCCCCTAATTGTTGGTCTTTAAAAATATCAATGCTGCAAATTTTCTTAAAAATGTGAAAAATTACTACTAAATTTTTAAGTCCCTAATATCGTAAAAACATAAAAAAAATGTAAAAAATTATGCCAACCTACAGTAGACATATGGTAGATGTTAGGTCTAAACTATTTTGAGTGGAATAAGTATCTGGCTTCCACGCAGAAATTTTTGAAGTTTGAAAATGGCAAATTTTTTACAAATAAACAAGGATTGTATGGACCAAAATTTCTTACTAACGTAAAGCACAATGTGTCACGGGAAAACAGTCTCTAAATCACATGGATAGGTAAAAGTATCAAAAAGCTATAACCCAAATAAAGTAAACGTAAATTTTAAAAAAAAGGGGCCCCTTGTCAGGAAGGTCAAAACTGGCTGCATCTTTAAGGGGTTAAAGCTAAAGAGAATTTGGTGATGCAACATAACAAGACAACCAAAGCACACAAGCAAATGGTTCATGCTGAATGGTTCAAAAAAAAATTTTATGTTTTGGGTATCCCAGTAAAAGCCTATTGAAAGGGCACCTTTAGAAAATTTTAAATGAAACAGTGTAAACATAGCCTACACCCTTCCTCCTCTAAATGTTATTGATACTAACAGAAATAGAAAGCGGGTTGTACACAACAAAGTCTATTACCGTATACACGGTGGATTAAGGTAGAGGAAGGAGAGAACCCATTGGAAAATCTGCAAGTGAGAGGATGACAGATCATATACAGGCAGCATCAGTGTCAGCACAGGAGAGAGAAGCTCACATGCATTGTATTAGAAACAAAGTTATGCTAGTACATGAGAGCTAGTGAAGGCAGCCGCATTCTGGACGTACAGATCTCTCTTCCAACATGTCACACAGGAAGAGACATATACTATACACATAAGAAAAGTTTGAAATCAGGTTACAAATTTCATACAGAAGTTATGATTTGTTTCTGGCAGTCCTGGTCCGTAAATCTATTCTATTGCATATTTACAATGCAGATTTGAGCCAGCTGCTGACTGTCAGGTTTTCACAATTTTTTTTCACTGGAAATTTAAAATAAGATGAAGACCATTCAAATAGATGGACAAATAGATGGTGTCATCAAGTTCTCCAGTGAAACCCAATTGCGTGCTTCTTACTCTTGTGAAGGGGGCGGGGTTGTCCATTTTTAACTTGGTGCCTCCTTTATTAGTGCCCTGGTCACTGAGTTTTAGTAAAGCATAATAATACCTCCGGCAGGATGTATTGGTTGCGACTGGATGTCATGAAACCTGTCTGAACCACGTAATTACATCAAAAGGTTGAGGGTTACTAGATGACCGGAGGTGAGTTAAGGAGATGAAAGGGTTTTTTTTCACCATGCTGTTTCTTAGATTCACAACCGGGTTTAGACACACACTTCCTGGTCAGGGTATGGACGGGTTTACAGTAGTGATTGGCTAAGGGGACTGTAGGACATGAGTGAGGAGGTTTTTAAACTGTGTACAAAGATACAGACTCAAAAGGGAAAAAGCTTGTAATTAACTGAAATGAATAAGCTCCTGTGCTACTGATAACACTTATCAGGGACTGACATTACCATGGTGTACAGTGATGCTGGGGCAATTAGTGCAAGGACAGGTGGTTGGTAACGAAGAGAAAATTTTGTTATAAAGAGTCAAAAAATTTCTCTTTATCTCTTAACAAAGCAAAATCAAAAACAGAAATGCATTTTTTAAATAGCTTTATTTCCCTTTTGTCAACATGTTTAAGGGGGTAGTTTCACACGGTGTACGCCCCGGGGGTGCTTAGAAGTACGCGCTGGGGGTACTCTAAGGCAGTGTTTTCAACCCGGTGCCGCGGCACACTAGTGGCCGCGAACTTTTTGGGAAATGCCGCGGGGGAAAATTCCCCAAACTATGTGCCCCTGTATTTTTTTTCGGGCCGTTCCCAGGGGGGGGCAGGGGTGCGGGTCGCCCGGGGCGCCGAGGCTCCCCCTCACCCGCGGGGGGGGCCGCGGCCGCCCTGCCCCCCCGGAGGAGGCCCTGACTTGCCATGTTTTTTTAACACCGCCCCAAGCCAGAGCTGCAGGGGGGAGGGGGGACGGATCGTTCTGTCCTGATCCTCCTTTTATCAGCGTCAAGGGGGCGCACGCTCTCAAAATGCGCCCCCTGTGAGGGGTTCCTCGGCTGGAGCTCGCCCCCGTAAGACCCCTGGGAGCTGCGTGCAGCGTAAGCGCGTGATCGTCACGCGCTTACACCGCCTCAGTTCCCATGTGGCAGCTCCGGACCGGGGCGCCGGGCCCAGGTGAGTAATCTTTTGTTATTTTATAATTTTTTACAGGGGGCATCACGGCTACAAGAGGGGCCACTGGGTACAATGGGGGCTCCGGGCCCAAAGGGGGGCCATTTGGGAACAAGGGGGGCACCACTGGGTCAAAAGGGGGGGTCCTGGCTACAAGGGGGGCACATGCAAAAAAGGGGCTCCTGGGTACAAGGGGGGGGACACTGGTACAAGGGGACACACTGGCTACAAGGGGGGACACTGGCCAAGGGGGGGACACTGGTTACAAAGGGGGGATCCCCGGCTACAATAGGGCACACTGGCTACAAGGGGGCAATGGCTCAATGGGGGGCCACTGGTCAATGGGGGGATCACTGGGTTCAAAGGGGGGGATCACTGGCTACAAAGGGGGGACATGGGTACAAAGGGGGGGATCACTGGTACAAGGGGGCATACTGGCTGCAAGGGGGGGATCCTGGCTCGGGGGGGCATCACTGGCTCAATGGGGGCACATTTGGTTCAGGGGTGGGCATCTCTGGCTAGGAAATCGTTTTTATTAACTTTATGTATAAATGTATGTTTTTGTGTCATTTTGTCCATTTTGGTTGGTGGTGTGCCCCGGGATTTTTTAAGTGTAAAAAGTGTGCCGCGGCTCAAAAAAGGTTGAAAATCACTGCTCTAAGTCATAGGGGGGCCGGCCCTCAGCCGACCCCATTCACTTTAATTACCAGCGGCGCATGTCACTTCTCTCTCCTGGCATACGATACGCGCACATTGTACCCGCCGGGGGGGGACGACTTCTTCATATTCTAATGAGAGCTTAATTACTGTAATTGGGGGCGCATTTTTGGAATATTGGAAAAGGGAAAACATGGCGAAATGCGCCCCCCAATTCGCCCTGTGAACATACCTAAAACAAAAACATTGTGGTAGAAAAACCCCCCAGTAGTTGAGATTGGATGGGTCTTAAGGCACACAAGCCCGGGTATGATTAATTGTTTTTCAAAAGATTGTTTGGTGGAAACCATGCTTTGATACAAACAACTTTCATAAGGCTTCAGAAGATGTGTTATAGAGTTACATGGAGGTATTAAAGAGTATTTATGAACTCACACAGAAAATTATAGGGAAACAGGTTTTACTTTCACTTTTTCTGTCAAAGGTCATTATCTAGTTGGTTTCATGCAGTGGGAAAACCAAATGTGGGGAGGATGAGGCATAGGATTTACAGGGTTAATCAGTCTCTCATATACATTTTCACTGCATGTACAGCAACTGGGAATAGTGTGACAGTGTTTACCATTGCTTTTAGCCCCTCCATAGAAGACAGGCATCTATGTTACACTGCTGCTAGCGTACACATGATGTGGACTTCCAGACTCTTTCAGCTTAGAAGCAGTTAGTTTCAGAGAGCTGTCAACATAGTGATCCACAGGGTGGTCACAAGGCCATTTTATTTGAGGCCTGTTCCCAAGTTAAAATGGCTGGAGCCCCAAATGGCTGGTCAGTAAAGGGGGTTTCCTAACTTATGTGTGCCCCGGGGCACACATTTGTTGAAAAAAATGTTTTCCGCCGCAACAGTAAATGGGCACAGTGCGAAAAAACGCAGCCCAGGAGTTGCCAGAAGAAGCATCCCGCCCTGGCAGCATGATGATGTCACGCCGTCAGTGTCGGGAACAAGAGGAAGGCGCTTGGCAGGGGAAGGAAGGTGGATAAGTATTATTGTTATTTGTTCTGGCAATCTATAAATCTAACTATGGACGGGACTTGAATACTGCTGCCTACAGAGGGGTCTTTAAAAAGCTACCCCATAGGGGAACATACATACTGCTCCTTAGAAGGTTTTATATTGGGCCCCCCTTTTTAAAGGGGTCTTAAGCTGCTACCCAAGATGGGGCCTTTTTAAACTACATAGGAGGGGACCCATATACTGTACCTATGGGGGTGGACTTAATATTGTACCTATGAGGGTCTTATATGTGCTCCTATGTGGGGGGGCTTATAACTGCTACCCAAAAGGGGGCCTTTTATATGCTACTTAAAGAGAACTGTCAATAGCTATGCCCCCTTTGGGACAACCAAACTTTGAAAGATTTGTTGTTCCCCCGCGCTCTGTTTTTTTTTTCTGTTTAAAAATGCGTAGTTTCGGGTATTTATGCACAAACTGCAGTTTTCATACCAGAAAAGTTTTTTATACCCCCCCCCCCCCCCAAACCCCACCAACCCGAGGTAGCACCACCCCTCATAACTGATTAACCCATTCTTTGAATAGGTAGAAACTGAATAACTGCCAGGTGGAAAGGCTAGCCTTTGGGCCAGGGCTAAAAGTGTCATGAAAAAGATTTGAGAATTAAATGCTCTAAACTCAGTTTACAGAATAAGGGGGGACGTGCTGGGGAAAAGATGTTGAAAGAGCTTGTGCTGTCCTCCAAGGGGGGGGATATTATGTGACAGGTTCCCTTTAATGAGGGGTACTTATATGCTGCTACCTATTGAGGAGACTTATATACTGCTACCTATGGAGGGGAATTATATACTGCTACCTAAAGAGGGGACTTATATACTGCTACCTAAGGAGGGGCACTTTTAAAACTGCTCCTAAGGGGGGACTTTATACTGAAAATATGGAGGAGACATTATGTACCCCAAGGGGGGAAATTGTACACAGCACCTAGGAGGGGGACATGTATACTGCCACCTGTGGAGGGGCATTTTATCAGTCCTGAGGGGGGACTTATTGAGCTACCTATTAAAGGGGGGGTATATACAACCTACCTAAAAAGGGGCTTTATACCCACCACCTAAGAAGGGGGGCCTATTACCCACGACCAAAGGGGGGTTATATACCCACCTTTAACGGGGGGGCTATAAAACTTTTTTAATATAAACAGTACCAAAAAATTTTTGACGCAAAATTTTAAATCTATTTCCCCGCACCCCCTTAAAGGTCATGGCTGTAGCTGTCTTCTGGGGTGCAAGGCCCGGGAAACGGGCCCCACACAATATGATCCTGGGGATACGGGCCACAGCCACAGCACAACCTAGAGGGGGTTAGTCCTCTAGCTTCCCCAGAAGATTGTCCCTGTAAGCTTTGCCCCTTACCCTCCCCCCGTCAAAATAGAACTTCTAACTATCACCCCATGGGAGTTTTCAAAATGGGGAAACGGGAAGGAGCTGCGGGATTTGGAGGGGGAGTGGTAAATTCTTAGGACGTTTTGGGGCCGGGGAAATCATAGGGGGGTCTGTAAAAGGAAAAAAAATAAAGGGAAGTAACATGTTTTAGTAACATTATGACGCTAATACATGTGGTATATTTACTCCATGCAAAAGTGTATTATTTGGTGACTGTACTGTTTAGAGCAGGGGTGTCAAACTCGTTTTCACCGGGGGCCCCACATCAGCCAAACGCCTAGTTAAAAGGGCCTTAAAGGGCCGACCCCAAAATTTTTAGAACTGTGTAAAGGGGAACTCAACTTAACTGTTACTTTTGTACAGTTTGCAATTTAAATTAGCCCTTTATAGCCACAGGAAAAATATATTCCCCCCCCCCCATAGTACATATGACCCTTGTGGGTAGAAAAGTGGTATAAAACCCCTGTAGAACGTTAATCTCCCCATTAGGTAATGGTTTTTTTGGCCCCTGTAGCCAGGTAGTTGCCTCCTGCAGCCCGTAAATTTTTTTCCCCCCCCCTGAGCCGGGGGAGATGCCCCACATGTCCCCCTGTAGCCAGGGAACCCCAATGTCCCCCTTTGCGGGGGAATGCCCACATATTTTCCCTTTTGAGGCTTAGCCTTTTTCCAAAGCCCCATGAACCCTGGTAGATGCCCTAGAAACCCCCCTTTGTACCAGTAATGCCCCCCTTTTAAAATACCCCCCATTGGGTAGATGCCCTACCTTTTAGAAACCCCCATAGCCAGTAGATGCCCCCCCTGTAGCCAGGAGATGCCCCATATAGCAGGTAGGCCCATACCCCCCCCCGTAGCCGTAGATTCCCAAAGCCCCCCCAGTACAGAAACTCAGGAGATGCCCCATACCCCAACGCGTAGCCGGTAAGGGGCCCCAAAGTCTCCCCCAAAACCATGGGGTGGATTCATAGTCCCCCCAAGTCGGTGTGGCCCGATAGTCCCCCCAGAGTCAGGTGTTGGCCCCATAGTCCCCCCCAATACCAGTACTCATAATGCCCCATAGCCCCCCCCAACCAGTAGCAAGGGAGGGCCCCCCATAGCCCCACCAACTCAGGTAGATGCCCCATAGCCCCCCCATAGCCGGTAGTTTGGCCCATACCCCCCCAGTAGAGGAAATTGCCCCATGTCACCCCAGTAGCCGGGTAAGGGCCCTATACCCCCCCAGTAGTCAGGTAGATGGCCCCAATCCCCCAGTATCAGGTAAAAGGCCCCATATCCCCCCCAGTGGTCAAGAGATGCCCAAGCCCCCCGGGTAGTCAGGTAGGGATCCCCCATATACCCCCCGCCCAAATGATTTAAAAACAAAAAAATTTACTTACCTCCGGGTTTTGTCCGTGCACGCTCCCCCGACCGGAGCAGGTGTAGGGTTTGAAAAGCAACGTAGTCACCCCCGCTTTACCTGTCACCGTTTCCCCGGGGATTTCCTCGGGGGCAGAGGCTCTGACCGAGGAACCCAGCTCACAGGGTGTGAGAAAAAGGGGCGGGTCACCCCCCCCCTGCCCTGTATCATGTAAAGTGCTCACCGAGCACAGTACATACAAGGGAGAAGGAGGGGGAAAACCCCTCCTGCCTTCTTCCTGTACCAGCAGTGCCCGAGCGTAACCGCCGAGACTATGGCGGCCAGCCCGTGGAGTCAGGGAGATCACGGCGGGGGAAAACACAAGCCGGGGGCCCTTGTGTTTGACACCCGTGGTTTAGAGGTATTACAGTATTATACATATGTTCTTCTGAAAATGTTATATTGTCAGTGCTGATTTCTTTGCAAAAAGTGTAAGGGTTGAAAAAGGGATCTATGTAAAATTTGTGGAAAAATGTGACAGGAACATCGTTTTTTTTCCCCAAAAAAATTTACATCCCGGGTGATCAAGCTGCGGTGGACTTGGACCAATTCAGTCCTGTCTTAAAAGGGTTGCACTTTTTTAAAATGAATTCCCCAAGGAGATTTTTTGATTTTTTTAATAAAGCATATTTAGGGTGCTTTCAAACCAGTTTTTTGGTGCAGTTTAACCGCCCCAATTAAACTCCTTTATTCCCGCAAGTTTTTGTATTTATAAAAACTGTTTGGAAAGAAGTATCAATTAGTGGTTTGTATCCACAGCTTAAACACTGAAATTTGTTTACTTATTGAAAACACCTTTCTGAACAATTTAGAAAAAACTACAAGAAGCTTTTTGGTGATAAAGGCTTTTAATTGGAGGCAGTTTGAAATTCCCAAAAAATGCGTTTGGTTGAAAGCCCTTAAGGACTGGTTTGTTTTTTTGTCCTCTGTTACTTCATGGGGTTTCCCTGGGGGGAAAGGGTCCTCTTTAAAGTTAAAAAATCTGATAAATGCAGTTTATTTTTGAGTTATACCCTTTCCCCTTTTTGCTGGTGTCAAATGCAAAGTTACTTGCTACAGTGCAACCAACAAGCCTTAGGTTAGGGCCATACGCCGGACAAAAAACTTGCGAAACCAAAACCCAAAAAAACGTGTAAACCCTGAGTATTTTGTCATTTTTTTTTCAAAAGCACGGTTTCCGACTATTTTTTTGGGTTTTTTTTTTTGCTGGGGTTTTTGGTGGGTTTTTTGGGCATGAAAAAATTCTTTTCCCCAAGATTTTGAAAGGTTTAAATACTAAAAACCCCAAAAAAGCCCCGTATTTTGATATAGCCTAGACTTTAGGGTTTCTAAAAATCAAAAACCCGAAAATTGAGGAAAAAAAATTGGTGTAACATGGTCTTACCCTTGAAAATTTTATTGTTTGGAAGGTGGCTGTACCGCATCGGACAAAAACTGTCAGAAAGTCGAACGTTTTTTTCTGATGCACGTCGCCGGTTTTTGTCACTGTATGGGCCGTTGGCCCATAATATTGATTATATGGGAAACCGATGACAAAACGCCGGCGGATCATACAAAATGAAGCAAAATCTTCCAATGCCACACGGAATTTTAAAAAAAAAAAAAACGACCTGTATAGATTACAGGTTGTTTTTTCTATTAAAGACTATAGGCATGCAAAACGGTCAGATTTTCAGTGATTCCAAAATATAAAACTGCATAAAATCCAACCTTTTCTTGCGCTGCGTGGACATAGCCTTAAGCTAACAATCCTACATCAATAGGGCAGTCTGCCTTTCCATGTGGACTGATAGGAGAAACAAAGAACGTTGGATGCGAGTTGATCATTCACCGGTCTGTTGTCACAAGATCTTCAATCTTATATAGGAGATGTCTGGAAGCCAAAAATTCACTCCTTCATAGAAATAATATGCATTTTAACTGAGTTCAGTAGGCATGGCAATGACAGCTGCCTTGATAATTTGGTATTATATTTGAGACTAGTGCCGTTAAAATGGAATGTGCCGAAAATAAAACAAGACAATTATGAATACCAGGTAAAATATTATGGGAACAAGTTTGAAAGGATTATTCCAAGGCTGTGGTTGTTTATCAATACATGATCTCACATATTGAAGAAGTTATCTGTTTCTCTTTTATTTTCTTTAAGTTGGTCTCTGTCTCAATTAGATAAAATATGTAGCAATGAAGGTCAAATTATGTGCATGCCAGAATTATCTGTAACACTTACTGTACTCATGATGGATATTTCACCTTCAGTCATCTGCACCAAATTTACTGACCTTGTGTGGCTGGCTACATGAAATTCTGGTGACTTCCTGGAATATTCCTAATTATTAGCATAAATAACCTTGTAGGTATCCTCAATCAATTAACAAAAATTATAAGTGATTTTATAATCTGGTTTTACACCTTTGTAATGTGTGGTCATAATCAAGCCCGGACAGGCCATATAATTAAATGAGCAGCGTCAGCTCGGAGCGTCCACTGGAGCGGGGCTGGTGATTCCTTCTGGTGGGCCCCGAGTATTAACGCCAGTCTGTGACGCAGCTATAGGGGCCACTGCAGTCGCATACATGACCGGACCCCTGATCCAGGGGGCCAGTAGGCCCTCCTCGCCACACGGCTGCATTGCTGGGTCACATAGACACATCTTCTGATCCTGGCTTTTCAGCCTCCTGGAGGCCGTGGCGCAATGTGATCATGTCATCAAGCTGCATGTTCCGCAGTCCGTGTCCCGGTGTGGGCGGGAAGATCTCAAGCTGGAGGAAGAGATGAGAAGAGAAAGGGTGACAGGTGAGTATTTTTTATTTTTAATGTGTGCTCCATTGCTAACTCTCTGGGCTCCCCAGCTAACTATATGGGCTACCTAGCTAACTATATGGGCTCCCTAGTTAACTATATGGGCTCCCTAGCTAACTATTTGGGTTCCCCTAGCTACCTATTTTGGCTCCCTAGATACCTAATTAATGAGGTGACAATATATACCTGCCTAATTATTGAGGGCGGCCTTGTCTACCTGTCTAATTACTGGCGGGAGGCTCTGTCTACCTACCTAACTACTGGGGTGCCTATGTAACTACCTACCTGCTGAGCGGACCCTACATACCTACCTACTGAGGGGACCCTATATTCGTACCTAATGGTGGACTATATATCTCCCTACCTACTATGGGGACTTTTATATTTATCTATCAACTGAGAAGGCTTATATACCCACTGAGGAGCTACCTAATTGGGGATTATATACATCTTTACCTACTGAACGAATCTGTAAAATTACTGAGGGGGCATTTTTACATGCATTTGTAGGGTACCTATATACCTATTTACAGTGGGAGGTCTATATACTTACCTGCCTGCTGGGGGGCTTGCACAACTACCTAATGGGGGCCTATTTATTTCCATGCCAATGATCTAACTTTTTTAATTTCTAATTTTAGGGTTTAATATACCTAAAAAGAGCATCTATTTAAGTGCTTGTCTACTCTATGGGGTGTGGACCTACCTACTGGTGGCACAAATGAGGGCCCTTTAATTGGCTGGAGGCACATTCACTGTTTGGGGTACAATTACTGTCTGGGGCACCAAAGGGGGCACTATTACTATTTGTGGCTCTATAGATGGGGAGTTTGTACAGAGGTGGGAATTGATAGGGAAGTGCTGGAAAAGAGAGGAGTTTAAGATGTTTTTGTGGTAAATTCTATAGGGACGAGTAGTGGCCAGGAGGAGACATCATTGCATTCTGTACTGGGCAGAGGAAAAAAAGGGAAGATAATGACTGATTGTAACGGGTTGCGCCGCGGTCCGTGGTTCGGACCGCGGTCGCACGCGCGTTCCCCGCGGCGGGTCCCCGGCGGGGACGGGGTGCCCCGCGGACCGCACTGCCGGTCGTGGCGCCACCCGTCCCATCCACTCACCTGGCCTCGCTCCCCCGCCCGGTCCTCGTCCTCTGCCGGCCGGAATGCGGGCGTGCGCGCCCCCTAGCGCGTGGCGCGGCGCGGTTCACGTACTTTTAAAAGGGGGACAGTGCGCCGGTAATTGGGTAATTGCGGGCGCTGTCCCTATATAAGTTTTGCACCCACGTCACTTCCCTGCTGGATCTATGTTGCCTCGTGCCTTAGCTAAAGCGTTCCCTAAGTGTGTTCTCACCCTACCGTGTACCAGACCTCTTGCTACGTTTTCCCGACTCCGAACCTCTGCCGCCTGCCCTGACCTTCCTGCCTGTCCACGACCACGAACCATTGCCGCCTGCCCTGACCTTCTGCTGCCCATGACTACGATTCCCGGACTACGATTCTGTACCACGCTGCACCTCGGCCGCCACCGCAAGCAAATCACGTCAGGGGGGATGACCTGGTCGCCTCACACTGCAGCAAGTCCATCCCGCTTTGCGGCGGGCTCTGGTGAAAATCGGGGCTACTTAGATTCCGTTCCCTGGCGTGGCTTAACTATCATCGCTTGCAGTGGTCCGGCGGATCCACTACCCAGCCGTTACAGTTAGATGCAGCCATGGATCCCGCCAAGGTGCCCCTGCCAAGCATCGCGGATCTTACGACGATGGTTGCCCAGCAGTCGCAGAAAATCGCACAACAGGCACAGCAGTTGGGCCAGCTCTCCACCATGACCGAACCACGGACCGTGGCGCAACCCGTTACAATCAGTCATTATCTTCCCTTTTTTTCCTCTGTCCAGTACAGAATGCAATGACGTCTACTCCTGGCCACTACTCGTCCCTATAGAATTTACCACAAAAACATCTTAAACTCCTCTCTTTTCCAGCACTTCCCTATCAATTCCCACCTCTGTACAAACTCCCCTCTGTGCCACTTTCAAAAAGGGCCTGTCCAGCCAGGTTAAAGACGCTTTGGCAGCAAGAGACCTTCCGTCCTCCCTGAGTGAACTAATTCATCTAGCAACCCGTATTGATGTAAGGTTCGCAGAGAGGCAGGAGGAGCTGCGTCAGGAAAGAGACACTGCACGCCCCCGTCGGCGGTTTCATCTGGCCCCGGTTTTTCAGCATCCTCCATTACTGTCTCCTCAAGCCTCTGAAGTGGAACCCATGCAAGTGGACCGGGCCCCGGTATATCGGAGCAGGAGCTAACCGTCGCCGAACCGAGAAGCTATGTCTCTACTGCGCCAGCCGGACCATTTCCGCAGAAGTTTGTCCCTACGTCCCCAGCGTCCGGAAAACGCTCACACCTAGGACGTAGGAGAGGCGGTCCTAGGTGCAGTTTCCTCCTCTTCACATTTGATGATGTCAGTGGAGGTGACATCTGATGCTGGTTCTTCATTCCAGAGTTCTGCCTTCCTGGATTCGGGATCTGCAGGGAACTTCATCTTAGCCTCGTTGGTAACCCGGTTCCGCATACCTGTTGTCCGGCTGAAGAAGCCGCTGCTTTTTATCTTCGGTCAGTGGGGAGCTCCTCCGTGACCCCATCCAGTAAAATAACCCAGCCGTGACACTCCGTGTGGGGGCTCGGGCATAAGGAGAAGATCACGTTCCCGTTCTGTCCCGTGCTTCCTCGGCGATCCTCTTGGGGTTTCCCCTGGCTGCAACGTCACGCCCCTACGCCCCGATTGGAAGACAGGCGAAGTCCTGCGTTGGGGCCCCGGAATGCCAGAACTGTTGCTTGGGGGTTGCCACGCCCGGTGCTACCACTTTTTTTCCGCCTCCGCTCGTTCAAGCGTTGCCAGGCCTGCCGGCTGAGTACCAGGACTTTGGGGATGTATTCTCCGAGAAAAGAGGCTGAATCGCTGCCACCACATCGGCCTTACGACTGTCCTATTGCCCTCCCTGCCAGGAACCAGTCCACCCCGGGGGGGGTCTACCCGCTGTCCGTGCCAGAGACTCGGGCCCAAATGTCAGCCTACATTCGGGAGAATCTGCAGAAAGGATTCATTCGTAAGCCCTTTCCTCCCCAGCCAGAGCCCGGTTTTTCTTCGTGCAGAAGAAGGATGGTTCCCCTCCGTCCGTGTATAGACTACAGGGTTCTAAATAAGATCACCGTAAAAAACCGCTACCTCTTCCCACTGATCTCAGAGCTTTTTGACCGTCTCAAGGCGGCTAAAGTGTTTTCCAAGTGGATCTGCGAGGAGCGTATAACCTCATCCGAATGGGGAGGGGGATGAGTGGAAGACAGCGTTTAATACCCGAGATGGACATTTTGGAGTATCTCGTGATGCCCTTTGGGCTTTTGAAAACGCTCCAGCGGTGTTCCAAAAGAACTCGTCAATGATGTTTTCCGGGATCTCTTGTACACCCATGTCATAGTGTACCTAGATGACATCTGATTTTCTCCTCTGATCTTCGGACTCACCGGGGCTCAAGTACGCCAGGTTCTGCAACGTCTGTGCAGAAAACCAATTGTACGCCAAGCTGGGAGAAATGCTTATTCCATCGGACCAGTCTACCTTTTCCCTCGGCTACATAGTCTCAGCTAAAGGGCCCTAAAGAGGGGACCCAGAAAAAACCTCTCGCGGTACTGCAGTGGCCCCGTCCCGTCGGTCTTCGGGCAATACAGCGCTTCCGGGGGCTTCGCAAACTATTACCGACAATTTATTCCCCACTTCTCCACCTGTGTGGCTCCTATCTGGCCTTTACTAGGAAGAATGCAACCCCGAGAGGCGGCCTCCGGGGGCCGAGAAGGCGTTTGTGGATCTTAAGACGGCCTTACTCCACAGCTCCGGGTCTTGGTCTGGCCTGATTCCGAGAGGCCGTTCTCCTTGGAGGTGGATGCCTCTTCCGTGGGGGCAGGAGCAGTCCTCCGCAGAGAAGCCCCAAAGGGCAAGGTTCTCACATTTTGGTTTTCTTCTCAAAGACCTTTTCGCCGGCTGAGCGAACTTTTGCCATTGGGGACCGGGAACTCTTGGCCATAAAGTTGGCCCTAGAGGAGTGGCGACATCTGCGGGAGGGGGCTCGTCATCAATCAACATCTTTTAAAAGGACCACAAAAATTTGTGTGTATCTTCAGACGGCCCAACGTCTAAACCCTCGCCAGCCCGGTGGTCTCTTTTTTCTTACGGTTTTACTTTCATATACATTTGCGGCCTGCTTTAGAAGGAAAAGTCAAGGCGGATGCCCTCTCTCCCTGCCTCGGACGTGGTCGGTGAAGAACCCGTGTCACAACCATCATTTCCCCCGAACGGTTGGTTCACGTGGCTCCCCCAGGTCTCCAAAAACATCCCTACGGGCAAGACGTACTTGCCCGCCCCGGGACTCAGGGGAGGATTCTGGAGTGGGGGCATAGCTCCTTGGTGGCTGGTCATCCCGGAGCTCGGAAGTCCTATGCATTGATCTCACGGCACTACTGGTGGCCGACTCTAGCGCAGGATGTCCAGGACTACACCCTCGCCCGTGTCACTTTTTGCTGGGAACAAGGTCCCACGCCACAGGCCCGCTGGCCTCTTGCATCCTCTGCCTGTGCCTGAAATCCCATGGACGCACATAGATATGGACATCGTAACGGAGCTACCAGTCTCCTCTGGGAATTAGGTCATCTGGGTGGTGACAGACCGTTTCTCAAAGATGTCCCACGTTTTGCCTCTCCCTGGGGCCCGCATCTGCCCCACAATTGGCTAGTCTTTTCTTCCGGCATGTCTTCCGGCTTCATGGCTGCCCTCACACATTGTCTCCGACCGCGGTGGTTCAATTTGTTTCCCGTTTTTGGGTGCTTTGTGCTCCCATCTGCAAATCAAGTTGGACTTTTCATCGGGCCCATCACCCTCAGTCCAATGGGGAGGTGGAGAGGGTGAACCCGATTCTGGGGAGAATACCTGCGTCACTTTGTTTCCGGACGTCAGGACAACTGGACCGAGCTGCTCCCATGGGCCGAATTTGCATATAACCATCGGGACTCGGATGCTGCCGGCGTCTCCCCGTTCTTTGTAATCTATGGCCGCCACCCGCACCCCCCCCCCCTTCCCTTGCCTCCTAACTCGGATGTGCCCGCTGTCAACGACCAGGTTCGGGATATCAAAGGGCCCTCTGGCAGGAGACGCGACATTCCTTCTACTTCGGGCCTCCCGCCGTATGAAGTCTCAGGCGGACAAAAGGAGAGTCCTGCCCCGACGTTTCTTCCTGGGGACCAAGTTTGCTCTCTTCAAGAAAATGTGCGCCTGAAGGTCCCTAGTCTTAAAGTGGGCCCTCTGCTTCCTCGACCTTCAAAAGGGTTTTTCGGCAGTTGAACCCTGTGACATACAAGTCTGTTTTACCGCCATCTCTCCGGATTTCCCCAACGCATTTCATGTGTCCCTCCTTAAGCCCCCTGTGCTGAACCGGTTCTCCCCGAAGAATGTGACGCCTTCCCAGTAGCCGATCCACTGACATCTTCGAGGTAAAGGACATTTTAGATATGAAAACGGTCGAGGGGGAAGTTTCTTCTTTTCCCCGTGGATTGAAGGGGCGTCGGACCTGAGGAGAGATCCGGGAGCCGGAATCCAATATCCTGAATCGGGACCTCATCCTCAGATTTCTGCGGCCTAAAAAGGTGGGGAGGCCAAAGGGGGGGGGGGGTACTGTAACGGGTTGCGCCGCGGTCCGTGGTTCGGACCGCGGGCGCACCCGCGTTCCCCGCGGCGGGTCCCCGGCGGGGACGGGGGGCCCCACGGACCACACTGCCGGTCGTGGCGCCACCCGTCCCGTCCACCACCTGGCCTCGCTCCCGTCCGGTCCTCATCCTCTGCCGGGCCGGAATTGCGCGTGCGCGCCCCTAGCGCGTGCGCGCGTTCACGTACATTAAAGGGACAGTGCGCCGGTAATTGGGTAATTGGCCGGGCGTGTCCCTATATAAGTTTTGCACCCACGTCACTTCCCTGCTGGATCTATGTTGCCTCGTGCCTTAGCTAAAGCGTTTCCTAAGTGTGTTCTTGCCCTACCCGTGTACCAGACCTCTTCTACGTTTTTCCCGATCCGAACCTTTGCCGCCCGCCCTGACCTTCCTGCCTGTCCACGGGCCACGAACCATTGCCGCCTGCCCTGACCTTCTGCCTGCCCATGCTACGATTCCCGGACTACGATTCTGTACACGCTGCACCCCCGGCCGCCACCGCAAGCAAATCACGTCAGGGGGGACGACCTGGTAGCCTCACGCCGCAGCAAGTCCATCCCACTTTGCGGCGGGCTCTGGTGAAAACCGGGGGCTACTTAGATTCCATTCCCTGGCGTGGCTTAACTATCATCGCTTGCGGTGGTCCGGCGGATCCACTACCCAGCCGTTACACTGATCATAGAAGACATCATGGAGGTTTGGGCCAGATGGATAAGAAAAGGAGAATAGAACATCTCCTATCAGATACAACGTCTCCTGTGAGTCACTGATGTCATTGGTTACTTTACTTCTGTGTTGGATCAGTGCTGTATTCACAGTCATGAGATGTCACCTGAGCTGGTGTCTGACCACTATGTGGTCTCTGTCTCTGGCGTGTTGTGGGTTATATTGGTGAGGTGTGTGAACAAGGGAAATTTTGTAAGCGGGTATTTTACGTGGGCTGGTGGGGTTTTTGTGCCAAGGCTGCTTTTTACTCCCAGTACGGCCCTGGTCATAATAATATGGCTATTTTTTTCCTCCTCACCTTTCAGAAGCCATAACTTTTAGATTTTTTTAATCTACATTAACATACGAGGGCTTGTTATCTCGCAGTACCAGTTGTACTTTTAAATTATGTCATACCATAGAATACACTGGGAAACTGAAAGAAGTGATAAGTTTTGTTTTTATTACATTAAGGGTACAGCCACACAGCGTAGACAAAATACCAGTCAGATTCTATTGGGGACAAAATTCATGCCTTTATTCAAAACCTATTTGATCCATGTACATCTACTAATTGCCACCTGTACGGTCTTTTGCAAGTATTACGTGTGATAACATAGATTTGAAACGTTTTCTTTTTTGTGTAGGCATATATTTATTGACAGAATACGTCTATCTATTGCAATTTGAAATTAGAAAGAGTTAATCTGTGGAACCTACGCCCATTAGCACGTGATTGTGTGACATGCTCATTTAACCCCTTAAGGACCCAGCCAGTTTTGGCCTTCCTGACACAGCCCTATTTTTGAAATCTGGCATGTGTCACTTTATGTGAGAATAACTTTTTGACACTTTTATCTATCCATGTGATTCAGAAACTGTTTTCCCATGACACATTGTGCTTTAAGTTAGTAAGAAAATGTTATCCATACAATCCTTGTATTTTTGTGAAAAATATAAAAATTTCATGAAAATGTTGAAAAATCTGTGATTTTGAAAGTTCCAAAATTTCTGCGTGCAAGACAGATAATTATTCACCACAAAATAGTTTATAACTCGCCACTAACATATGTCCACTATAGGTTGGCATAATTTTTTAAATGTCCTTTTTTTTTTCTATGACATTAGAGGGCTTAGAAATTTAGTAGTAATTTCTCACATTTTCAAGAAAATTAGCAATCTACATTTTTTTAGGGACCATTCCAGTTCTGACGGTGCATTGAGGGGCCTGTATGTTAGATACCCCCATAAATGATGCCTTCTAAGAAACTAGACCCCTTAAAGTATTTACAACAGTGTTTAGGAAGTTTGTTAACCCTTTAGGTATTTCACAGAAATTAAAGCAAAGTGGAGGTGAAATTAAAAAATTTCACTATTTTTGCACATTTTCAATATTTATCCATTATTCACTGGAATATGGTAAATGTGACTAGGTAAATACAATGTAATATCATTTACCCCAGGTCTGCCGTTTTTAGAAATATCCCATATGTGGCCCCAGTGCATTATTTGGCTCCACCATGAGCCCCGGAAAAGAAGGAGCACCTACTGGACTGGGGTCTCATTTTCAATGCAATTTAATTTAGGCGCAATTTCAGGTTCTAAAGCTTAATAAACACCCCTAAAAAGACCCCATATTGGAAACTACACCCCTTAAGGTATATATACAGGTGTGTAGTGAGTATATAGACCCCACAGGTGATTCACATTTTTTTTTTTTTAACATTAGGCTGTGAAAAAAAAAAAAAAAAATGTTTTCCAATAATATTCAAATTTAGCTTAAAATGTTTCATATTTACAAGGAATCCTGGAAAAAAGAAGACCAAAACTTTGTTAAACAATTTCTTCCAAGTTCGGCAATACCTTACATGTGGGTGTAAACTGCTGTTTGGGCGCATGGCAGGGGGTACAAGGGAGGGAGCGCTATTTGGCTTTTGGAATGCAGATTTTTGTGGGGCCATGTCGCATTTGCAAAGCCATCAAAGAACCAGAACAGGTGAAATCTTCCAGAAGTCGCCCCATTTTAGATTCAACACCCTTCATGGATCTCAGATAGGGGTGTATTGTGCATTTTGAGTGCACAGGTGTTCCATCGTTTTTTTTAGCATTGGGCCATGAAAATGGGGGGGAAAAACGCAGTTCCACCATTGTTTTTTGGGCTTCAATTTTACAGCGTTCGCCGTGCAGTGTAAATGATGTGATAACTTTACTATGGGGGTCGGTACAATTGCAATGGAATAAATTTTATATAGTTTTTTATGTTTTATTACTTTTACACAATAGAAATGAGTCTATAAAAAATTGCGTTTTTATGTTGTCCTATTCTGACAGTCATAACTGTTATATTTTGCTGTGTGCATGGCTGTGTAGGGCCTTGTTTTTTGCTGGGTGAATTGATGCTTTTATTGGTACCATTATGGGGTGCATACAACACTTTGTTCACTTTTTATTAAGGTTTTTGTGAGGCGTTTTGAACAAACTACAGCAATCCTGGTAGTGTTTTTATTTTTATTTTTTATAGCGTTAGATATGACATGCTAGCTTTACTCAGCAGGTCGATACAATTACAGAAATACCCAATTTGTATATTGTTTATTTTTTACTGCTTTTATACAATAAAAACACTTTTATTCAAACAGGAAAACACATTTTTGCATCGCCATAGTCTGAGAGCCATAACTTTTTTATTTTTCTGTGTATGGAGCTGTGTATAGGCTTGTTTTTTGCGGGATGAGTTGACGTTTTTATTGGTATCATTTTTGGGGGGAAAAGACTTTTTGATCAGTTTTAAATCCGTTTTTTGGAAGGCACTTCACAGACAACCCGGAAGGCATTCGTGCAGTTGCTGCCGCCGACAGAGACGCAGGAGGAGCGATCTCCTCTTGCGTCTCTCTTAGTTATTGCGACCCGATGGTCGTGATAATTAAAGGGTTAACCGCCCCTCCCCCATCTCCCCCGGAGTGATCGCGGGTCGGGGCCGACGCTGCGGGATGTCAGCTGTAATATACAGCTGACACCCCGCGCCGATCGCGCGAACTCTACTTTAGAGTTCGCACGATCCTCAGGACGTATGCATACGTCCAGAGGCGTGAAACCCCAAACGACCTGGACGTATGCATACGTCCAAGGTCGTGAAGGGGTTAAAGTTTGTATAAATTTCTATGTTTAGTATGTGGAAATTATGCTGTGATCAAGGACCCGCATATGTTAAATATGGCATTAAATATGGCATACGGTCCCACTGTAAAAAAATATATGGCTCTCACATCCTAGTAAGGCTGGGGGAAGTTCTATAGCTTCAGGCGTCTAGTTCCTGTTAAGGCTGTGGGTGATTCTAAAGCAGCTATTGGCATATCAGTTCTACTATTCCTAGATGTTCCTGTTAGAAGGAACCTGGTAACAGAACGGCAGGGCCTTCTTGGCAGAAGGCTACAGAGCTCTAAAGGGTTTAAAGGTAAGAAACATAAACAAGCTTGTGTGCTGCTGAGAAGACACAGCAGGAAATGATGTCACTGCCCTGGTGTCACGATCCTGCGGTGTCAGTATACACTGACCCGTCAGTCGCTGGTATATGGTGGATCCTCACTGATCACTGCTGTCAAGATGGTATAGGTGGTGACCGGATCAGGACAGGATCACGGTGACAGGTCATTGCAGGTGTACCCGTAGACAGATAGCAAAGTCCCAGGCAGGTAACTAGCTTGGTACAGTGACAGGAACAGAAGATACAATGGTGCAGCGGCAGGTAACATACTGGTAACACAGGGTAACAGCAGCAATAAAGCAACCAGGGGCTAAGCTCTACATATGAAGACAACAACCAACTGACACTGGAGCAAAGACAGGAAGTTCCTTTTATGCAACCAGAGGTCACAGGTCAATTGGCAAGTAATAGGGAACTGTCTCTTTAAAGAGCAAAGTAGTGCTGCGCGTGCGTCCTAGATGTGCAATCCTTCGAAGAAGGGTATGCAGGAGATCTATGACTTGGGACACAAGAAGGTAGTCTGTGTGATAGTTCAGCTGGGAAAAATTTTCTAAAGAGTGGCATTGGTAACCTAGTAGAGAAAAGCTTTAGGGTATGTTCACATGGCTTATTTTGGGGCGCATTTCACCGCATATTTTGCGGCGTACTGCGCTTAATACACGAAGAAGAACGCCCCATAATTACGGTAATCCATAGCTCTCATAGAGAACTATGGATTACGCCTCCTCTCCCCGCTCGTACAATACGATCGTATATATGACATGCTTCTTATTCGTGGCGCTTTCGCGTCATTAGTAATGCATATTAATGGGGGCGGCGAGCTGCCAGCCCCCCCGTGCCTCGGGAGTACATGCTGATCAGCGCAAGCTCCCGAGACACACGATGTATTGCGCCGCGTACTGTACGCGCCGCAATACACCGTGTGAACATACCGTTAGGCAGTGCTGGACAAAACATGATTTGTATTGGTTCATTGGTGTATTTTGTTTGCAGTTAACTCTAAGGCCATGTTCACATGGCTTAAAATGGGCCGTATTTCGGTCCGTAATTACGTGCCGGAGTGCGCAAATTACGGGTTGAAAACGGCCCATTCATTACGGTAATTCACAGCTCTCATAGAGAACTATGGATTACGTCTCCTCTCCCTGCTCGGCGAATCCGCCGGGCGGGGAGATAAGTAACATGTGAATTATATGTGAATATTATAGTATATGCGCCGCTGGTAATACAAGTCTGTGGTCCGGCGAGGTGCCGGCCCCCCGCTCACTCCCCCGCTCCCGCCCCGCCCCCGTCCACACGGCGTAGTTGCGGGGCGTAATTACGTCCCGCAGTTAAGCCATGTGCACATAGCCTAAGGGCCGGTTCACACAGCTTATTCAAGCCGTAATTGCGGGACGGATTCCGCCTGCAATTACGGCTTGATTAAGCAGCGGGGGCGCTGCCAGCCGGTCTCATAGACTTTCATTATCCACGGCACGTATCCCGCTGGGATAATGAACATGTCACTTTCTCGCCGCCCAGCGGATTTGCTGAGCATGTTGGGGAGACGGAATCCATAGTTCTCTATAAGAACTGTGGATTACCGTAATGGCTGGGACGGATTCCAGCCGTACTGCAGCGCAGTACGGCACGCAGTACAGCTTAAATACGTCCCTGCAATAAGCCGTGTGAACGGCCCTTTAGTCAACATAACCCTTTGAAGACCTATATTATTTTGAGGCCACGTGTGCATGGTTAGTGCACTTGGCTGTACATTTTAACTCCAATTAAAATTAATGGAGAGGATTCACATGAGCGCAGCCATGTTTCCACCCTGAAATGGGAGGTTTGGAGGCCTGTTCTCAAGAAAGGTGCAGGTCCACCTGTGGAGCACATCTTTTCTGTATGACATCAATGTGCAAGAAGGGAAAAATCCTTTAAGAGTATGTTTTTTTCTATCCTTTTTTTGTTCCTTCATCATCACATTCCAAAAGCCAGAACCATATTTTTCTGTCATTGTACCTGATTTTTTGGGGAAATTCAGCTAAAAATATCATGTCGTCAGTTTGAATCTGGGGATACAAAATGTATATATTTTACTTTTCAATACTTTAACAAAATTAAAACATGTTGTATGTAAAATAAAAATGTGTTGCTGCATTCAGAGGACCAAAACTTTACTTCGCCTGTAGATATAGTCAAATGAGGGCTTGTCTGTTGTGGGATGAGATGTAGTATTTATGGTAAACATTTGGAGGTATGTATAATATATTAACTTTTTGGAGCAAAAAAAAACTGTTCTGGAATTATGCAGTATAACAAATAAATTATTTTTTGGCTGGGCTACCAAAATTTTCCAGTAATATAGCTGTTTCAATGACAGCTTTGTGGTCCCATCAGCACATGGCTGCCAGACCATGTGACCACAGCCTTATTATTCAGGTCATTTCCATATGGAAATTGACCTGCAGGTTGACTGTTAAAATCCTAAACGTGTCAATTTCGGTGAGGATTGTTTGCAGATTTGTTGCAGGTTTTCCTATTGATCTCAATGGAGAAGTCAAAATCTGCAATACATTTGGTAAACAATGTGTTGTGAATTTGCAGAAAAATCGGCAACAGCGGATTTCAGAGCCTTTGTCTTTATTTTAGAAAATGTACAGTGGCTAATCAATGTCTTGGCAGGATTTATCTTGTGGATATTACTGCAGATTGGTTTCTGCTCCATGTGAACTTGCCCTAAGCTTGTTTTGTGTGGTCTGATTTGGATACAAATACAGTCTACTTTGATCTCTTTAAAGTTGATCCCAATAAAGAATAAATCTCATAAAATTTCACTGTCACAAATATACATTTCTAAATTGTGTACGACTGAGATGTTATTATCTCAGAGTTTTCTGAGATTTCTATTTCTTAATTTTTGTTTACTTGGGCATACCCATAGTTAACATCTGGGG